>JAQZBX010001782.1:0-78665 GCA_029593785.1 Cabassous unicinctus | reverse complement strand
CCCCCCCACCCTTGCTACTTGTGTTTGCTGTGTCCATTCGCTGTGTGTTTCTTCTGTGTCTGCTTCTCTCCTCCTTGCTGTGAGGTCCTGCTGCATCAGCCCATCGCGCCGCGCGGGCCGGCCTGCCCTCACAAGGAGGCCCCGGGAAGCGAACCCAGGGCCTCCCATATGGTAAACAGGAGCTCTATCGATTGAGCCACACCCGCTTCCCAACCCACCCTATTTTTAAAAAATCTATTTTATTTCAGAGGTTGTGATCTTGCAAAACCATCATACAGCTGTGTAGAATTCCCATACAACACCCCTTCACCAACACACCACACCATGCTGGAACATTTGCTACAGATTATAAGATAATATCATCAGACTATTACCACCAACCATGGTCCATAGCATACATTTGGCACACTTTTTTTGATACACCTCCATTATCAACACAGTACATCTTTGGCATTGATGCAAGAATATTACAGTATTGCTGTTAACCACAGTCTACCGGTCGTACCAATTGTAGTTTTCCCATGCTTCTCCACATTCCCACCACCCAGCAATTATGATGTACATCCCCTCTAGCTCACAGAAGGACACTCTTACATCTGTACCCTCAACCACAATTCTCATCCATGTCTGGGTTCACTATATTATTCAGTGCCTAGATTATTCTTTAGCTTTCTTTGAATTGACATTTACTTCCTCAGACTACCCTTTTCAGCCACAATCCCATTTATAAACCAGTTGCTACTCACTATAATCTGTGACCATCAACTCTATCCATTTCCACACTTTTATATTCAAGTTAATTAAAACTTCTACATACATTAAGCATCAGTAGTTCTTCTCAACCCTCCTCTTATCTCCTAATAACCTATACTCTTAAGTTTTAACTCCATGTGTTTATTCTTCGTATTTAGTTCATATTAATGAGACCATGCAATATTTGTCCTTTTGTGTCTGTCTTACTTCGCTTAGTATAATGTCTTCAAGATTCATCCATGTTACCATATGTGTCCCAAATTCATTACTTCTTACTGTATCCCATTGTATGTATATACCACATTTTGTTTATCCATTCATTGGTTGATGGACGCTTGGGTTGTTTCCATCTTTTGGCAATTGTGAATAATGCTGCTATGAACATCAGTGTGCAGATATCTGTTAGTGTCATAGTTTTTAGTTCTTCTGGATATATTCCTAGGAGAGGAATTGCTGGATTATACGGCAGTTCTATATTTAGCTTCTTGAGGAACCACCAAACTGTCTTCCACAGAGGCTGCACCATTTTACACTCCCACCTACAGAGAAGGAGTATTCCTATTTCTCCACATCCTCTCAGCATTTATTGTTGTGTGTTTTTTTAATAATGGCCTTTCTATGCGGTGTTAGATGATATCTCATTGTTCTTTTAATTTGCATTTCCCTAATAGCTAGTGATATGGAACATTTTTTCATGTGTTTTTTGGCCATTTGTATTTCTTCTTTGGAGAAATGTCTATTTAAATCTTTTGCCCATTTTTTAAATTAGATTGATTGCTCTTTTATTGTTGTTTTATGATCTCTTTGTATAGAATGGAAATCAAACCCTTATCAGATATGTGGTTTCCAAATATTTTTTCCCATTGAGTGGACTGCCTTTTCTCCTTCTTGATGAAGTCCTTTGAATCACAGAAGTGTTTAAGTGTGAGGAGGTCCCATTTATCCATGATTTCTTTCTTTGTTTGTGCTTTTGGTGTAAGGTTTAAGAATCCACCACCTACCACCAGGTCTTAAAGATGTTTCCCTACATTTTCTTCTAGGAGCTTTATTGTACTTGCTTTTATATTTAGGTATTTGATCCAGTTTGAGTTAACTTTCGTATAAGGTGTGAGATAGGGGTATTCTCTCTTTCTTTTGGCTGTGGATATCCAGTTCTCTAAGCACCATTTGTTGAATAAACTGTTCTTTCCCAGCTGGGCAGGTTTGACAGGCTTGTCAAAAATCACTTGGCCATAGATGTGAAGGTCTGTTTCTGAACCATCAGTTTGGTTCCATTGGCCTATGTGTCTATCTTTATGCCGGTACCATGCTGTTTTTACCACTGTAGCTAGGTGTTATGATTTAAAGTCTGTACGTGAGAGTCCTCCAACTTCACTTTTCCTTTTTAAGGTGTTTCTGGCTATCCGGGGCCTCTTACTGTTCCAGATAAATTTGATAATTTTGTTTTCCATTTGTTTAAAATATGCTGGTGGAATTTTTATTGGGATTGCATTGAGTCTGTACATCAATTTGGGTAGAATTGACATCTTAATGATATTTAGTCTTCCAATCCATGATCATGGAATGTTCTTCCAATTATTTAGGTCTTTTTTATTTCTTTTAGCAATGCATTATAGTTTTCTGAATACAAGTGCTTTACATCCTTGGTTAAGTTTATTCCTAAATATTGGATTCTTTTAGTTGTTATTGTAAATGGAATTTTTTTCCTGATTTCTTCCTTAGATTGCATATTACTAGTGTATAGAAACACCACTGATTTTTGTGTATTGATCTTGTATCCTGACACTCTACTGAAATAATTTATTAGCTCTAGCAGCTTTGTTGTAGATTTTTCAGGACTTTCTAGATATACAATCATATCATCTGCAAATAGTGAAAGTTTTAATTATTCCTTTCCAATTTGGATGCCTTTTATTTCTTTTTCTTGCCTGATTGCTCTAGCTAGAACCTCTAGCAATATATTGAACAACAGTGGTGACAATGGGCATCCTTGTCTTGTCCCTGATCTCAATGGGAAAGCTTTCAGTCTTTCACCATTGAATACAATGTTAGCTGTGGGTTTCTCATATATGGCCTTTATCATGTTGAGAAAGTTTCCTTCCATTCCTATTTTTTGTAGTATTTTTATCAAGAAAGGATGCTGAAATTTGTCAAATGCCTTTTCTGCATCAATTGATAAGATCATGTGATTTTTCTTCTTTGATTTATTAATGTGGTATATAATGCTGATTGATTTTCTTGTGTTGAACCAGCCTTGCATGCCTGGTATAAAACTTGATCATTATGAACAATTCTTTTAATGTGTTGTTGGATTTGATTAGCAAGTATTTTATTAAGGATTTTTGCATCTGTATTCATTAGAGAAATAGGTCTGTAATTTTCTTCTTTCGTAATATCTTTATCTGGCTTTTGTATTAGGGTAATATTGGCTTCATAGAATGTCTTTGGGAGCATTCCTTCTTATTCAATTTTTTGGAAGAGCTTAAGTAAGATTGGTATTAAATCTTCTTTGAATGATTGGTAGAACTCAACTGTGAATCCATCTGGTCCTGGGCTTTTCATTTTGGGGAGCTGTTTGATGACTGTTTCAATCTCTTTACCTGTGATTGGTTTGCTGAGGTCTTCTATTTCTTCTAGAGTCAGTGTAGGTTGTTTGTATGTCCCTAGGAATTTTTCCGTTTTGTCTACATTGTCTAGTTTTTTGGCATAAAGTTGTTCATAGTATCCTCTTATGATCTCTCTTATTTCTGTGGGGTCAGTAGTAATGTTCCCTATTTCATTTTTTATTTCATTTATCTGCTTCTCTCTTTTTTTCTTAGTCAGTCTAGCTAAGGATTTGTCAATTTTGTTAATCTTCTCAAACCAACTTTTGGTTTTGTTAATTCTCTCTATTGTTTTTTTTGTTCTTAATTTCATTTATTTCTGCTCTGATCTTTGTTATTTCATTCCTTCTACTTGCTTTCAAATTAGTTTGCTGTTCTTTTTCTACTTCCTCCAGCTGTGTAGTTAGGTCATTGATTTTAGCTCTTTCTTCTTTTTTCATATAAGAACTGAGGGCTATAAATTTTCCTCTCAACACTGCCTTCGGTGTATCCCATAGGTTCTGAAAACGCTGTATTCTCATTGTCATTCGTTCCAAGATATTTATTGATTTCTCTTGAAATTTCTTCTTTGACCCATTGATTATTTAAAAGTGTGTTGTTTAATCTCCATATATATGTGAATTTTCCCCTTTTCTGCCACTTATTGACTTCCAACTTTATTCCATTATGATCAGAGAAAGTGCTTTGTATAATTTCAATTTTGTTGAATTTATTGACATCTGCTTTGTGACCCAACATATGGTCTATCCTGGAGAAAGATCCATGAGCACTTGAAAAGAATGTATATCCTGCTGTTTTGGGGTACAATGTTCTGTATATGTCTATTAGGTTTAGTCCATTTATCATATTATTCAAGTTCTCTGTTTCTTTATTGATCCTCTTCCCAGATGTTCTATGTAATGCTGAGAGTGGTGTATTGAAGTCTCCATTATTGTAGAGATGTCTATTTCTGCCTTCAGTTTTGCCAGTGTTTGCCTCATGTACCTTAGGGCATCTTGGTTAAGTGTATATACATTTATTATTGTTATTTCTTCCTGGTGAATCATTTTTTTATTAATATGTAATGCCCTTCCTTGTCTCTAATAACAGTTTTGCTTTTAAAATCTATATCATCTGATATAAGTATCAGCTTTTTTTTTGGTTACTGCATGCATGGAATATATTTTTCCCACCTTTTACTTTCAATCTATTGGTATCTTTGTGTCTAAGGTGAGTCTCTTGCAGACAGCATATATAGATGGCTTACATTTTCTTATCCATTCCACTAGTCTGTGTCTTTTGATTGGGGAGTTTAATCCATTAACATTCAATGTTATTACTGTAAAGGCAGTTCCCATTTCATCCATTTTGATCTTTGCATTTTATTTGTCATTTTATTTTTGGCACTTATAGTTACTGTTATTAATACAGTCATCATTTCTAGACTCTCTTCCAAGCCTCTCTCTCCTGTCTTTTCTTTTTAGGCTGTAACACTCTCTTTAAGATTTCCTGCAAACCTTGTCTTTTTGTTATAAACTCTTGCAGTCTCTGTTTATCTGTGAATATTCTAAACTCACCCCCATTTTAAAAGGATAATCTTGCTGGATATAAAATTCTTGGCTGGCAGTTTTTCTCTTGCAGTATCTTAAAAATATCATGCCTCTGTGTTTTCTGATGAGATAGCAGCATTTAATCTTGTTGGGTATCCCTTATAGGTTATGCATTGCTTTTCTCTTGCTGCTCTCAGAATTCTTTCTTTGTCTCTGGCATTTGACATTCTGATTAGTATGTGTCTTGGAGTTGGTCTATTTTGATTTATTCAGATGGCAGTACGTTGTGCTTCTTGGACACGGATATCTACCATTATTTCTTCAATAGTGTTGGGAAATTTTCTACCATTATTTCTTCAAATATTTCTCCTGCCCCTTTTCCCTTCTCTTTTCCTTCTGGACACCCATGACACATGTATGTTTGCATGTCTCTTGCTGTCATTTAGTTCCCTGAGACCCTGTTCAATTTTTTTCTATTATTTTCTTCATCTGTTCTTTTGTATGTTCGCTTTTGGAGGCCATGTCTTCAAGCACACCATTACTTTCTTCTCCTTCCTCAAATCTTCTGTTATATGCCTCCAGTGTATTTTTAATTTCATTTATTTTGCCTTTCATTCCCATGAGGTCTGCTATTTTTCAATGTATGCTTTCAAATTATTCTTTGTGCTCATCCAATGTCTTCTTAATATCCTTAATCTCTTTAGCCATCTCATTGAATTTATTAAGGAGATTTGTTTGAACATCTATGATTAGCTGTCTCAATGCCTTTATGTCATTTTCAGGCTTCTCTTGTTCCTTTAACTGGGCCATATCTTCCTGTATCTTGGTATGGCTTGTAATTTTTTTGTTGGTGTTTTCGCATCTGGCTTGCTAGATGTATTTATTCTGGTGCAGTTTCTCCCTTTAGTTTAGGGCTTTCTTGTCTTTTCTCCCTTGCTTGTTGTGTAATAGGAGCCAAGGATGTAGTTGGTGCTGTAAGCTGTGGAGGCTGAAGCTGCCCACGTTGCCCCAGGAATTGATGAAGCTTCTCCCACCTTTCTCCTCTGTCAGGGGTAGGGACAGAGTGGCAGCCGTGTATAGTAATCCAAGTTGGGCAGGACGAGACTGCCTGTAGTTGTCCGGAGAGACTGATAAAGCTTCACACCCCTTCCTCCCCTACCTTGGGTGGGGATGGAGCTATAGTTGTGGGCAGCAATCTATGCTGTGTGGGTCCAAAATGACCACAGATACTCTGGTAAACTGACATAGCACCAGACCCCCTCCCTGCCAGCGGGGAATTGACCCTCTGGAGTGCCCAACAATCTAATACATGTGGGCCGAATACACCTGCAGTTGCCCTGAGAAGCTGAGGGAGTACTGTCCCTTCTGCCCTTTAGGGGTGGAAATGGAACCACCGACGCCCAACAGTTCAGTCCCTCTAGGCTGAAAGTACCCACCTTTGACCAGAGTGGCTGAGGAAGCAACAGCTCCCTCCTATCCTATTGGGTGGTGGGAGTAGTTCTACAGGCACGCAACAGTTCAATCCCTTTAGGCCGAGATTACCTGCCATTGCCTGGAGAGGCTGAGGAAACACCAACCCCCTCCTATGTATTAGGGCATGGGTTTGGATCCATAGGCACCCAACAAATCAGTCCCTGTAGGCTGAAATTACCCATCGTTGTCTGGAGAGGCTGTGGAGACACCAGCCCCCTCCTATCCTATTGGGGTGGGGGTGGATTCATTGGCATCCAACAGTCCAGTCCCTGCAGGCTGGAAGTCTGCCATTGTCCAGAAAGGCTATGGAAACACCAGCCCCCTCCTTTCATATTGGGGAGTGAGGGTGGATCCACAAGTACCCAACAGTCCAGGCTTTGTGGGCTAAAAGCAGCTGGGTTACCCAGAGAGATTGGTCAGACACAGCTATCTCTTGTCCTATTGGGGATAGGGCTGGAGCCACAGATGTACAACAGTCAGGTTTGTGCAGGCAGAAAATGCCTGCAGTTGCCCCAAGAGGCTGAGGGAACACTAGCCCCCTCCTATCCTATGGGGGAACAGAGGTGGAGATAGACTCAAAAGGATTCAACAAACCAGTTCATGTGGGCTGAAAACTCCTGCTGTTGCCAGGAGAGGCCAAGGATACCCAATACCTCTACTCTCCTATTGGGGTACTGGAATGCAGCCCCAGGTGTCTGAGTATTCAGTCTGTGCTGGTGGAGAGCACTTGCAATTGCCTGGAGAGCCTGGGGCAGGTCCTGCCAGCCTCCTCTCTGCTGGAGGTGGGGCTGGTGCCTAGGCTAGGACTGCTGTCCATCTTGGTGGAAAGAAGCCAGTCCCTAACTTCACTGGATTTTCAGTCAGCCAGGCTTCCCCTCATGCCGGGGGCAGAGTCAAAATGGCAGCTCCTGAACTCTTTCCAACTTGGACAGGCTCAAACCCTAGCTCTTTCTAGGATTATACTTTAGCCAGCCGACTCCACTAATCAGTAGCTGAGGTCAGTGGACAACTGTCTCTTCCTCCACCGTTTATGGGTAATGGAGCTTCTTACTCCAGCCACGAGAGTACAATGGGCACCGGCCTCTGCTGCATGGCTTGCAGTTTCCCAGAGAGATTGTGCAGGTCCCCCCAGCTTCCTCCCTGCCAGAGATGAGTCTGGGATTTAGGCTAGAGCTACAATCCAGCCTGAGTGGAAAGAAGCCGGTCCTTACCAGCACTGTGATTTTCAATCAGCCCCGCTTCCCCTCAGGCCGGGGGCAGAGTCAAAATGACAGTCAACAGCCTCCTTCTGACCTGGACAGGCTCAAAGTGTAGTTGTTCCTGGGATTATACTTTAACCCGCCAAATTCACCAATCAGTAGCTGAAATCAGGGACACACTGTGTCTTCCTAGCCCATTTTTTGGGAAATGGAGCTTCCAACTTAATCCACGGAATAGCTCCCAAGGTGGCTTGCACCATGGGCACCAACCTCCCCAGCGTGGAGGTCTCCACTCATGGATCCTCTTTGCAGATGGGCAGTCTGCTCCTTCCATACTTTCAAGAAATATTGCAGGATACTCTTCAGGTCTCCTGGAGCCCCCAAACAGGTGCTCTAGGTAGCTCTGTGTGATTACCAACTGCCCTGCAGCACGAGCAGACTCCAGGAGCTCCTCACTCAGCTGCCATCTTGGCTCCTCCCCGCTTCCTTGACATCCCATTAATTTTGACACAATCTCTTCCTTAGAAGTGAGTCACTGGTCAAGCCCACATTTAAGAGGAGGGAACTACACAAGGGCATGGATACCAGGAGCAGAGGTATTTAGAGACTGTCTACCACAGGGAGTATAGTATATGGAAGTATATGGAAGATCTGAGGATTTCAAATATTTAGAACATAGACAGAAAGTGAAAAAGTGAGAGGAAATTAGACTGGAGAACTAAGCATTAACTGAATTGCAAAGGCATTTGGTGGTCATAATAAGGAGTTGGTATTTCATTGTGAGAGCAAATGTTTAAGTTGGGAATGCCATGATCATATCTGCATTTTAGAAGAGATTACTCTGGTTATAGTATGGATATTGTGATGGGCTATCTGGGATAAGGCTAGAAGTTTTAGGTTGTGTTTGGAGACTGCTGTGATAATCTAGCTGAGACATTAAGGATTAGAAAGAAATGGATGGATTATTAGGTCATCAGTTGAATTTTTAGGTAGTCAACTCAACAGTTGATTGCACATGTTTTAGGTGGGCAAGGGAAAGAAAAATAAAGGATGAAACCTAGCTTTCTGACCTAAGTTAATGAATGCAATGTAATCCCATTCCCTGAGTTAGAGAACAAAGGAGGAAGTGTAGGTTTGGTGGTAGCTGAGTTGGCAAACTCAGATGGGGTCTGTTTTGATTTCAAATAGTGTGAGACATCAAACTGAAGATGACCACTGAACACCTAAAATTGTGGAACTGCATCTCAAAAAGGAGGCCTGGAGAGAGGGATGTGCACACCTCCAACATCATGGTAGTAACTGATGCCATTGGAGTGGATGAGTTCTTGGTATCAGCAGCAAGCAGACATGCGCCAGTGTAGCATATTTTGACAATGGCAAGTAAAAGTGGGAAGTGTAAAAGTGGGAAGTGACAAGAGAGGAGGCTGAAAAGGAACCATGTTTATAGAGCTTTGAAATCCACACTAAAGAGACTGGAATCTTTTCCTTTATGCAAATTGGAGACATCTTCTCGTTTGTCTTTAAAGGGAAGGAACAACACAGTTACAGGTATATTGCAGGCAGTCAGTTTATGAGCATGTGGTGTGTAACACGCATGGTAGATTTTGGGGGTGTATACTCATACCCTGTAGGCAGTAAGAGGCCAAGTAAACGGTAAACTTTCAGGCAAGAGACATTGAAGGTTGTATGGCTAGTGGTTATTGGATATAGTGAGAAAATGTGCTAGCAGCATTGCCTCTGTTTAAGGGTGTATGTTTGTTCTGGGCATGATGAGTAAGGGAGAAGGAAGAATCTTAGCTAGGTTATATAGGTGGAGCAATGCAATGGGAAAGGTGAAGCAGTGAAGCATTCTTTTCCGTAAAAAGACCATCTCAACCTTTTGATGTTCTGCCTCTTTTGATGGCAGGAATTTCTGAGTAAGTTAATTGTAACACTGGTTCTCTAATCATTGACTGTTTTATCAGAAGAGTGGTCATTTCCAATATAGAACTTGTCACTAGGTTCAGAGCAAATATTTGCAAATGTGGTGATTTAACGACATCATAATCATTGATAATTATTCTTTTCTTTTGGGTTCACAAAAGCAAACTTGCAATTTTAAATTCCCATACTAGCATTGCAATGTGATAAAGCAAGATACAGTTTTCTTTGGATACAAATAATTATTTTCTTTAAACAAATAAATTCCAGTACATATGTCTCAGTCTAAGTAGAAGCTTCAGAAATGTAGTCCATTTCCAGGCAAATACTGAGAAAACAGAGAAGAGACTGGTGTAATCCAACAGTACCAACCATAAAATATGCTTAGGGCTTTGATTTTTTAACATGGGAATGGTTAATACTTGAAATAGATGAACCTAGTAACTTGGAAAGCAAAGAGTTTGGTGAGGAAACTGGGAGTGTTTCTATCTAGATTTTTGCTTCTCAAAATTGATATGCCATCATTTTCAATTTATATTTTTTAACTTTTCATTTTGAAATAATTTTATACAAAAGCCATGGAAATAGAACACAGAATTCCCATATATCCTATATCCAGCTTCCCAAATGATAACAGTTTATATAAACACAATGATGAAATTTAGGAAATTAACGTTTTATACAATACTATTTCAAACTTTGTTAATTGTCCCAGGAATTAAATTTTATTGGATCAGGATCCACTCTAGGATCACAAATTCTATTTAGTTTTTATGTCATGTTAGTCTCTTTAATCTGAGAGAGTTCCTCAGTTTTTCTTTGTCTTTAGTACCTCTATATTTCTGGCTGGTCAATAATTTTGTAAAATGTCCTCAATTTGGGGCTGTCTGATGTTTCCTTGTGATTAAATTTGGGTTATGAATATTTGACAAAAGTATTACTGTATGACATTATGTCCTTAAATGTTGGGACTTCTGAGAGATCCCATTTATTAATCATTATTCTTTTCCCCTGCAGACTTTGAAAATGGAAAAATAGTCTTTGGAGTTAGATAAAGATCAACACATATGCTTTATTATTTAAAAAGCTGAATTAGATAATAAATTTTAGACTTGAGTCTTTTTTCTCCTGAATTGAGATATTCCCCTGGGCAAAGGCAGAGCAGATAGACAACCCAAGGTCTTCTCCAGCAGAGGTAGGAGGTAGGAATGATCTTGGTGCACTTTCTCTATGAAGGAGAGGAGCAGACTCTAGCACATTAAACTTGCCCAGTAAAACTCATGGGCCAATGCAAATTACATTGAGGTAGTCATCAGGGATGTTATCCTGAAGTGTCTCACTTTGCTTTTAGGCACATGGTCAAATCACTCTTCTGCCCCTTTGGAATTAGATATGACCTCATGGTTTGCTTTAGCCAATGGCTTGTGTGAAAACGATTAAAAGAATCTTCTACCAGAGAGCTGAAAGCAAATGGATCAGTCTGAATTGCAGATGATCTGCTGTAGTCACATTGAATGATTGTGAAATAAACCTTTGATGTTTTAAACCAGGGGTTCTTGGGGAAATGGATGTGGCTCAAGAGGTTTGGCCTCCATCTACCATGTGGAGGGGCTGGGGTTCGATCCCTGGGACTTCCCGGTTAATAAATAAATAAACCAGGAGTTCTTAACCATTTTTGTTCCACCAACTCCTTTGCCAGTCAGGTGAAAACCATGGATCCCTTACTAAGGCCACACTACACTGCTTATTATTTAATAAATATATCATACCTGCCTCAACACGTCTCCACAGGAATAATGTTTTTATGAATTTCAGTTCAAGCTCACAGAACCCTTGTTAAGAACCCTTGTTTTAAACCGTAAGATCCAGCGAATCAGTTGTTACTGTAAGGTGGCCTAGGCTCTGCTGACTAACACAGATATTCACCACCTTATCAGTAAGATAAATGAATTGGCTGGTTAAGGGGAATGGTTTTCTCTGCAATAGAGGGGGAAAAGCACAGTTCCAATGTTATGGGACAGCAGAGTCTTTGGAGGGGTGAGAGAGGATAATCCCCACCCCTAGAAGATAATAGCAATTTCATATTATAATATTATAAAAACTGAAACAACATCAATGACAGCTAACATCTGTAGAGAGTCTATTATGCACCAATAAGTGATGGGCATTTTATATTTTTATGTCCATTATCTCTTTTACTTCCCATAAGAACTTATGAGGTGGTTATTGTTATTTGTCAGTTTTGATCATGAAGCAGCAAGGCTTACGGATGTTAACTTTCTTACCAAAGGACTTGGATAGTAAGAGGTGGAACTGGAATTCAAATCCAGTTCTATTTGACTGCACAGCCTTAGCTTTTATCCTCTCTGCTACACTTTTAAAAAAATGTGTTTTGATGTGAAGTATTTGTGTTATTAATACTTGGGCTATTCAGCATTTCTTAAAGAATGTTTTATAGGAGGGAAAGATGGTTGTTCCATGGCCCTTGAATATAGAATCTTCTTTGAAATACTAAGTATCAAAATAAAATTTATTTCGTGGGCTACTTTCTCCTAAACTAGCCACAGATAGGGGCTTGGCAAGACAGTCGCTGAAGTAAAAATAAGAGTAATGCTGTGAAGAGTGCTTTGTTTCATGTAGGTTAGTTGGATCCATGCTTTCCCTTTCCATTTGATGAGCTCTGTCATCTGGGAAGTTAATATCTGAACCGAGGGCATTTGTTGTATTAAAAAGAAAGCCCTTTTTATGAAGAATAAAGCATATTGACTGTGTAAGTATGAAATAGCCACTGGAAACTTGGAGATAATGTTTTCTTCATTTAAACACTGTATTAATCATCCTTCACTAAGTTATGCTGTAGAAACAAATCCAAAGTCTCAGAGGCTTACAATAGCAAATGTTATTTAATGTTTACATGTTGGCATGAGTCAGTTGCATCTCTACATCATCTCTTCATTTTGAGATCCAGTTTGAACAAGCCTCTTCTATCTGTTGCTTGCCATTCTTATGGAAGTAGGTCACTTTTGCTTATATTCAATAGCCAAAATAGTGTACATTTTCACAGCTGACATTTGCAGTGGGAGCTATACTCTTCTCTCAACATCAATGCACTCAATAGTTAGAGGCTTGGTAGAGAGGGGAGAAAATATTTTAAACACATAGTACAATGAATCACAAACACTAATCAGAAATTCCCTAACGAATGCTGTGCCGGTCTCCAGGGCCCAGGGGAAGAATGGCTTTAGCATACAAATATTTTAATTAGAAACCATTTGTTTGAAAACTAAATAAAAGCTAAAAGAGATATCTAATTTAAAAAATGTAAAATATGGTTAATGTTGATTTGGTATAAGGATACAAGAATATTCCAATAACATGCTGCTCCCCACCAAGACTCATGCACTCAGAGAGTTCTCTCTCTCTTCCTCCTGCCATACACACACGCATACACACCCTTTTGATTTTCTCTACATGTTTTATTTATCCTCCTGTCTTGTTTTGTAGCCTAACTCTCTTTGTTGGCTCCTTAGTACACTTGACCACCCACTGGCCATCTCAACCCTAATTCGACATGACATATCTGCTCAAGTAACCTCTGAAACTTGGCTTCCAGGTTTTTATGTCTCATGGTTCCAATTGTCGTGAAAGGAAAGTTAATCGATTTACTTCATGGGTTGGATATTCAACCCTGGTTCAATCCTTGGGGAATAGAGAGGGGCACCGGGCATGGTAAAAACATGAGAGCAGAGAACTGCCCTTTCAGCTATGGGTGTGGGAAGGGGGCAGTTCTCAAAGAAAAGAGTACTGCCAGGCAGATTCTGCCTTGTCTGTTTACTGCTGTAATAGGTAGAATATTGACCCCCCTAACGACGTCCACATCCTATTCCCTAGAAGCTGTGAATATGTGATTTTATATAGAAAATGCTAAATAAGGCTGCAGGTGGAATTAAGGTTGCTTATCAACTGACCTTAAAATAGGAAGATTATCTGGGTTCTTATAAGTGAAAGAGGGGAAGAGGACAATGTCAGAGTGATACAGCATGAGAAAGTCTCAACTGGCCATTGCCAGCTTTGAAGATGGAAGGAGGCCATGAACTGAAGAATGTGAGCAACTTCTAGAAGCTAGTAGAAAATGCAAGAAAATAGGTTCTCCTCTAAAGAGAAAGGAACACAGCCTGCTGACAACTTGATTGTACCCAGTGAGACCTGTTTTGGACTTCTGTCCTCCAGAACTATAAATTATTAGATTTGTGTTGTTTTAAGTCACCTAGTTTGTAATATTTTTTATAACAACATTAGAAAACTGATATAGCTACCATATGGAAACTTTATAGGAAAACCATCAAGATGACCAAATTGGAAAATAGTGTTTATAATGAAGTGTGAAAAGATCCAGAATACTAGTGAGAAGATTTATTTGTAATTCAATTACAATAATTAGAGATATTAAGGGATCATTTACAGAGGGGGTGAGCAAATTTCTTCCTTTTCCATTGATTACACAATAAGAGAAAGTTCTCAAACTAGACTAGAAGCATATTAAGACAATTACAAAGAAATGGCTTGGGAGTTCTTTTCAAAATGAATTTTGAAAAAAAATATAATGAAATTATCTTCCCTGAGTAGTCGTTATTCATAGATTTGGGATGTTTGGGCTAAGTCCATTTCTTTGAGACATTTTAGAGTGACTCAGGAAGTCTCAGAGGGCATTGCAAAAATATTAAGATTCTTTAAAATATTTTATAAAATTTGTTTTAAAATGACTATCATATACGAATGCTGAAACAGAAATGTAAATGTAGTTCGAGATTGCTAAGACTATGCTTCTAGCTGAGGGGAAGTAGGACTATAAGGCCTTCCATTAGATCAGGGGTACTTAACCTTTTTTGTTCCATGGACCCCTTTGCCAGTCAGGTGAAATGAATACTACTGTAATTTACTTATTTCATACATTCATAAGTGAAGGAAATGCTAGATTTCAGTTAGAGGTCAGAGAAAATAAAGATAATAACTTGATTTTTTAAAATTCAAGATCACGAACTCCCTGAAATCTTTCTACAGACCCCCAAGGGTCCCTTGGTTCTTGACCCCTGGTTAAGAACCCTTGCACTAGAGGAAAGGGTCCTTGAACTTGGTTGGAAAGTTTATATCTTTATTTTCATTAACTTCTCACAAAAACTTGTATTTCTTTCATACTTTTTGGCTATGAATGTAGGCAATAAAGCTGTTATTTATTAGATGGGAATATAGGTGACAAATCACAGAAGTATTAGTACCTGTCATTTGTCAAAAATGTAGCTAACAGATATTTTCATATCCTATTTCATTAGTTTTAGATATCTCATAAAAACATTTATGCTCATCATGCTTCAGACTTACAGTCATTATTATATTCATGGCTATATCTTTTTATATAATATGTTAATAATGAAACTGAATTTGCTGTATTGCAAATTTGGTTTTATATCTGATCATTGTATTTCAATACATTTAGTCTCCTTTGTAAAAATAAAGTATCATTAGATTTTTCAAAATGGGGTAATAAAAAAAAGAAAACATTATATAAACTGAAACTTTAAAAGATCGGAAATCACTGACTTAGAAATCTTTAATTCTATCATTGCATATATTTCTAGTTTTAATGTACTATTTCCATATGCATGTAATAAATGCTTATTATATATGAAACATTGTAAGATGCCATGAAGGATACAAAATGGATAAAGCTCCATCATTCTTGCCCTAATTGGAAGCAGGGTGAAGAGATGAAAAATAGGAGGAAAATACATGTCTACATAGAAACACAAACAAAGGGCTGTGCAATTTCAGTGGAAATAGGAATTGATGTTTTAATGAAAATAAGACTGTGTTAACAAAAAGTTTCACGTTTGAGATTAATGAATAGGTTTTCCGCAGGTCGAAGAGTTAAAGGAAAGTCATTCCCAATAGAGAATGTATTGTAAGCAAAAGCATTGACGCTGAAAAGATAAGGAGGTTTTGGCCACGGTTTGGTCTGTGTATTTGGCAGCACCTTGGTGATGTTGTTGGAAGGTTAGTTCAACAATATTTTGGAGGCCTTGAATGATAAGACAAGGGATTCATCCTTAATGTGGTAGATATTGAAGAGCTGTTAAGTGAGCAGGTTATTGTCAGAGATGTAATTTAGGAAGATTAATTTGGTTACAGGGTGTTGCCTTGGAGAGAGGGAAAGCAGTAGACCAGTAAGAAGGCTATTACAATGACAAAATAGAAATATTCTAACACCCTGTATTAGGGTAATGTAGGTGAGAATGAACAAAATAGGAAGGGCACAAAGAATTTAGAATCTGTGACTTTAGTAAGTGATTGGATAAGGAGGTGAGAAAAAGGGATCAAATCTCTGTAGCTCATACTATTAACAGACATTTTAATGGAAAAGTGGCAATTTTTATTTTGGATGTGATATTTATAGTGTCAGTGTCCTTTGAGCAAAATATCCAAATGGCGATATCAAGCAGCCAGATAGAAACATAGAAGCTAATATCAAAAAAGGCAGATGCAAAAGTTTAGGGAAGTATAATTTAAATTAATAAATAGCACCCTATTCAAGTAATAAGTTTTTCAACTTAATTAAAGAATTGTGGAGACTTGGTTTCTCACAATTTGCTTTGATTTACAGTCATAACCTTGTGGTCTCTTCACAGCTTGTATTTGGTTTTATGAAGACCAGTGTGGTGTTATTGCCAGTATGGCCAGTATAGAAAATATGTTTAGCAGAAAACCTGTTCTTGGGCAATTTTCCAGTCCAATTTGCAAACTCAAAAGTTCTGATCTGCTTTCCAAACTTTAGATGCTCATCCTAGCAAACAGGGATAGATATACTGCCCGTTTATCTTCATACTCAACTCAGCTGTTCTTTCTTTCTTAGAGCAAAATGATTTAGGGTAGTAATATGAAAGGAAATGAACTAACATGATATAAAAAATAGTGCATAACTTGGAACCTTAACTAAGTTCGGAGTTGCTGCTGATTACTTTCTGATCTCATTCTTTATTTGCAAATGCCACTGCCTCATGGCCACGGAGTTCTTATTATATTATTGCATCATTAATCATTATAGGAATTCCAATACAGCTCTAGGATAAACACAAGCATGCTCTATCTTTCACTTGTGTCTTGCAATGTCTCTCCTCTCCCTCATTATCATACTGGATCTTGCATTTAAATAGCCACTTGTTTCTGAAATATTTTCAAAGTGCTTTATGATCAGTGATGTGAAAATCTCTGGGGAAAATAGAATATATGGAACTGCATGAAAAGCTGAATTTAGAAGTAGGAATATAAAACCTCACATCCCTTTGAATGGGGGAAGATTCAACAGATTAAATGAAGTCATGTTTGTGTATAACAAGGCAACAAAAAATGAAATTTAATATTAAATGAAGTCTTGTAGTCATCTATGCACATTAAATGTGAGGAAATTCAGGCTTTATAAATGACCTAATGAAAACACATAAAATATCATGGATAATATTTAGTCAACAAATATTTATCACGAATGTGATATGTACTATGTACTATTTTAGGACCTGTGATATATAAGCAAACAAAACAAGCAAAGATCCTTTTGGCCAAGGCAAGAAAGGCATTAAACCATAGAAAATATGAATGAATAGAAAATATGATATATTAGAAGGTAATGAATACCTTAGAAAAAAAGAAAGAGCAGCAGAAGAATGTAAAGGAGGTCAGTCACACAATGATGGGAGAAAAATTGTAATTTTAAATGGGTTGATCTGGGTAGACCTCATTGAGAAGATAAGATCTGATGACAGACTTAAAGCAGATGAGAGCATTAGCTGTGTAGATATGGGGAGGTCGGGAGCATTTCAGGAATGGAATAGCCAGTGAAAAAGTATTAGTATAAAGGCCACAGTTCAATAGTAGCTAGTGTCTTTTGCCTTTGCCTATTCACAAAGATTAGTTTCTATGCAGTGAAACAATTTAATAGAATTTACCTGTATTTAACACTTTTATTCTAGAGCCATCATCGACAAATTACACTCAAGTACTAAGTGTCTGTTTTGGATAAAGTTGGATAAATAAACAGTTTGTTTTGGATAAATAAAGTTGTATTGGAAAACAGCCACACTCACTTATTAACATAGTACTGTGGCTGCTTTTATGCTACAATGACAGAGCTGAATCCTGCAACACAGAATTTAGGGCCTGCAATGTCTAAAATATTCACTGTCTGACCATTTAGAGAAAAACTTTGCCAACTCCTTTTCTACCATATTCAAAATTATGAAATTAAAGAATCAGATGCCCTCTAAGGTCTTTGACGATAAGGACCGTGCCTTAAATAGGATGTCATAGGCTTTCAAACAATGTTTGAACACTTTCCCCACCCTTTCTAATGGTGTCACCTTGAGCAAATGACTTAGCTCCCTTAATCCTGGGTTTCCTGCAATACCTACTACATGGACTCACGGGGATTAAATGAGATGGAGTATTTAGTGTGCCAGGACATAGATTATTTGAACCTTCTAGTAAAACAATTGAATCTAAGAATAATATAAGTAAGTATATCACTTTCCTATTGCTGCTGTAACAGATTGCAATAAACTCAGTGGCTTAAAACATTGCAAAGCATTATTTTACAATTTTGGAGATCAGAAATACAAAATGGGTTTTGACTGGGCTACTATTAAGGTGTCAGCAGGGTTGCATGCCTTCTGTAGAATCAAGGGGAGAATCTGTTTCCTTGCCTTTTCCAGCTTATAGAGGATGTCTGCATTTCTTGGCTTATGGCCCCTTAGACCAATTTCAAAGCCAGCAGCGTAGCATCCTCAAACCTTTCCCACTTCTGACTGTTCTGTCTTCCTCTTCTCTTATGAGAATGCTTGTGATTACTTTGGACTTACCTGAATAATATAAAATATCTCTCCATTGCAAAGTCAGCTAATTAGCAATCTTAATTCCACCTGCCACCTTAATTCCCCTTTGCCGTGTAATCTAACTTATAGACAGGTTTCAGGGATCAAAACCAGAGTATCTTTGGAGGACCATTATTCTGCCTACCACATAAGGTCTATAGTGTTAAATATCTTGCCACAGGTCATTGGCTAATCACCTGCTGAGTCAAGACAAGGATCTGAAACGTTTGTTTCAAATTTTTTATGCTGCTTTCAATAATAAAAGACATTGCTTAATTTGACTAAAGTCACTGGAACATCAATACATCAGTAGAAAGACTATCTTCCGAAAAAAAAAATTGATTATTTGTTTTAAAATCTCTCATTCATTTAGGACGATTTCCAAGTCCTGAAAAAGCCCCCGTATTACAACTGTTTTTCCCTCTCCCTGCCCCCAGAGCCTCCAGTGGTCACTGCCTCCACATCAATGTTGTAATTTCTTCCAATGCAATGACAGATATAGGCCATTTTATATAACCACATAACTTGCAGGACTGTGTGGGAGAGAGTATAGACTACAATGTGAACTATGGTCCATGCTGAGTGGCAAAGCCCCAGGATGCGGTTATCAATTGCAATGAATGTGCCACTCTAATGAAGGATGTTTATGTGGGAAGGTGTGGGAAGTGTGGGGAGTGGGACATACGGAAATCCCTATATTTTTTGTGTAACATTTATGTAATCTAAGTATCTTTTAAAAAATAAAACAAAAATTAAAAAATGAAAGAAAGAAAGAAAAAAGTCATATAAATGGGGGGAAAAATCTTTCATTCATCAGAACCTCATCGGAATCTGAAGAGATGGCATGTCAAAAGAGAAGAAATGTTTACCAATGTTTGTGACACATTTCTTTACTAATCTTTGGCTTGAAGAGTCTGTTATTCCTAAATCCTAACCAGGGATTATGTGAGGTAGGTATGCATAGCATCAAAGTAGAAAAAAATGGATCTGCATCTCTTCTGAATAGGCAAAAATGTTTACCTCCAAAACAGTGGGATTCTTCAGGATGGTGGCAGAGGATGCAAATTGCCCCTCCCCCTCATTTTCCTTTCTTCTATAGCCATATAAGTTCTACCTGAGCACATGACTCACAGCCAGGCCCATGTTGTCCAGTCTCCCATGTACCTTGGTGTGACCATGTGACCTGGTTCTGTCCAATGGGATATGAGCAATAGTGATGTAAACAATGGCTTTAAAAGGGAGATGTTAGCTTCTCCCCACCCCATCTTCTCCTTTCACAATCTCTCTACTGCAGGTCTGATTAA
The DNA here is from genome assembly GCA_029593785.1 of Cabassous unicinctus. NCBI lineage: Eukaryota > Metazoa > Chordata > Mammalia > Cingulata > Chlamyphoridae > Cabassous > Cabassous unicinctus. The sequence continues at coordinate 58,966 of JAQZBX010001782.1, read as the reverse complement.
GCAGTATCCTTTTTTTTTTTTTTAATAATAAAAAAAAGATATTTAGGTTACATAAATGCTACATCAAAAGTATAGGGGATTCCCATATCCTCTACTCCCCACACCTTCCACATTTACCTCCATTAACACCATCTTTCATTAGTGTGGTACATTCATTGCAATTGATGAACACATTTTGGAGCATTGCCACTAAGCATGGTGTATTAGTCAGCCAAAGGGATGCTGATGCAAAATACCAGAAATTGGTTGGTTTTTATGAAAGGTATTTATTTGGGGTAGAGGCTTACAGTTACCAGGCCATAAAGCATAAGTTACTTCCCTCACCAAAGTTTATTGCCACGTGTTGGAGTAAGATGGCTGCCAACATCTGCCAAGAGTTCAGGCTTCCCGGGTTCCTCGATTCCCAGGGCTTGCTTCTCTCCAGGCTCAAGCTTGCTTTTCTGCACAAGGCCAGCTGTAGACTATCAGGCAAATGGCTCATCTCTTTTTCAGGGGCCTTCTTTCTTTCCGCATGACGAAGCTTCTCTGTGTTTTTACTTCTCCAGGCTCCAGCATCAAAACTCAGCATCAGAATTCCAATTCAAAACTCCAACCCTGTCCTTTGCCATGTCTTTTATCTTTGAGACCCCACGCACCAAGGGACAGGGCTCAACACCCTACTGACATGGCCCCACCAAAGCCCTAATCATAATTTAATCACGCCTAGAGGAACAGACCAGTTTACAAATATAATCCATATCTATTTTTGGAATTCATAACTATATCAAACTGCCACACATGGATTATAGTTTACATTGTAGTTTACACTCTCTCCCACACAATTCTGTAGGTTATGGCAAGATATATAATGGCCTGTATCTCTCATTTCAATGTCATTCAGGACAATTCCCAAGTCCTGAAAATGCTCACATATTACACCTGTTTTCCCTCTCCCTGACATCAGAACCTCCAGTGGCCACTGCCTCCACATCAATGATATAAGTTCTTCCATTGCTAGAATCACAATAAGTCTATAGTAGAATACCAGTAAGCCCACTCTAGTCCATAGTTCATTCCCCAATCCTGAGGATTCTGGGATTGTGATGCCCACTCCACCTCTAATTGAGAGGGGACTTCAGTCCCATACAGCTGATGAATGGGACTTACTTGCTTGTAGTTGTAGACTCTCTCAGTTCCTTGGTATGGAGGTTGTCCATCATCACTTCCTTGTTAGTTGTCCTGGGTGAGAATAACGAACTGGAGAGTAGGCCCTGCAACTATGTTGAGGCTCAGGGCCCAGCTGGCACATGGACAGTCCAAAGGTTCAAGTCTCTTGGATGTACAGCTACCAGCTCCATCACTAACTATAAGTTCAAATAGAAGGGACCAAAAAGCCATGTGTAAGGAAACCACAACTGAGTCCAATTTTGTCACACTGCAGAACACAAACCCGAAAATAGGGCCCACTGGCAAGGCACCAAACTCATGAGCTATCTTCCCTGACCATAGTGCCTGGGTTTCTCCAGAGCCCTCAGGTGCCCCATTGTTTGGAGTAGTGTCTATTTTGGCAGTCAATGAGATCTTCATGAGATGTACATAAGCATAACCTCTGGAATGACCTCCCAACTCCCTTAGCCATATAAACTCATTTGTTTTTACCTTTTTCCACTTTTGGCCAAGGTCTTTTTCCAGTTGCATTGCTAGTTGGTGCTTGGTAGTAATTCCTCGGTGCCAGGGAGGCTCATCCCTGTGAGTCATGTCCCACCCTGGGGGGATGTTATTGCTGAGTTTGGCTTAGAGAGAGACCACATTTGAGCAACAAGGAGGCTCACAGGAGGTAATGTTTAGGTACCCTGTAATACTATGCTAAGTTTCAATTTCAAGAGTAAAGGTTCATAAGCACAGTCATCAATATCAAGGGCCTGTCAATGGATCATCCTCCTTCACTAGCCATTGCCTCTGTACTTGGGGGATTCTTGCTGTTCCATCAGAGAATGTGGCAGAGCTCCCCAAGATGGGAATTCAATATTCTTTCGGTTATTGTGTGAATCTCCACCCACTGTGACAATGCCCCATGAACATTTGAACACATTTATATGCCTTATATGTCTGCCCAGGTGAACGTTCTCCCATGTATTCCCCATCACTGTCACCCCACACAAATGATCCTTCCCTGCCACAGTTGTAACCCTTCTGTGATCCAAAAAGTCTTCAAAAGTGAAGCCAATAAAATAGCCAAATACATTTAATAAGAAAATGAAATAATAATGGTAGTTTTAAAAATAGGAAATAAAATACAAAAATTTTAAAAATAAAAAAATATAATAAATTTGGGATAATTAAAAATAAGGAAAAAAATGTAAATTTTTTTTTACTTTTGCCTTTTATCACTGTAAGATCTGTTATCCTGTATATATAATGATGTTTTCTTGCATTTATTTCCCCCAATTTCTTACTTTTAAGCAGTATTCTTTGACCATGATCTGCAAGTTACAAGGAAGGCACAGTTCAAAACACAGAAAGAGGCTACATACTTGATGTCTTAAAGTGTCTATAACTTTCTTGAACAGCTTTGTAAGATAAAAATAGTCTTCTGTCTTGCATAAACCACTGAATTTTGGGGTGTTTTTGTTAAAGCAACCTGGCCAGCATCCTGACTAATGCAAGGCTAATCAATCACCTTGGTAACTGTAACTGTTTCCTCAAATATTCTAAGCTTGTATCAGCTCCACACCAATTTGCAGTTAAAGTGGAAGACAGGAAATCAAAACAAAAAAGCGGTGCTTGGAAGAATAGATTCTTTTGGTGGTGTTTATCTCCCTAGAACAGGGGTTCTCAACCAGGGGTCCCTGAGCTTGAATTGAAAAAAAATCAACTTATTATCTTTATTTACTCTGACCTCTAACTGAAATCTAGCATTTCCTTCACTTATGATTATCTGCCATAAATTACAAGAGTATTCATTTCATATCAAATTACAGTTGTTGCGTATCTCAAAAAATCACTTACGCTCACCATACTTCAAAATTACAGTAGTTGTTAGACCAGGCGTTTAGTTGATTGTCATAAAACTATCTGCCGCTACATTCTGAGAATGTCACCTGACTGGCAAATGGATCCATGGAACAAAAAAGGTTAAGAACCTCTACCCTAGAAGGAATGCAGCCTCAGCTACAGTTCTTGTTTAACAAGGAAAACAAGATAAAGGCTTTGTGAGCATTTCAGCATTTTTAAGTTTTCTAATTACTTACAGAAAGTTTACGTACTCCTAAAAGCTATAAATGGAAGAGAAAGAGGAATGAAGGGGAAGATATACATAATATAGTATGGAGCTGCAGTTTGAGGCACATTCATAACCAATGATCAAAATATAATCAGTGAAGGAGGATGAGCTCAAGTGACCCTAGTTATTACAGAACTATTGACTTCCACAGGAAAGAAATTAGCAGAGCATATTTACAGTGTTTTAGAAGGGGCAGTATATTGTACTGGTTAAAATTATTGAGCTAGTTTAAGAGTCATGGAAATCTGAAAATCAGTCCCTGTTCTGCCACCTCCTTGCTCTGTCAATTTGGATGGTTGTTTCACCTCTGTGTGGCCATTTACTAATCCATGAATTGGGATTAACCCATGACCCTTGCTTTCTAAGATTGTTATGTATTGTGGAATGTGGTGCCTTTAGCAAAATGCCAGGCACACCATACACACACAGTAAAAGTTGTTAAAATTTGTATTAATATCAATAGTTTTAATATGTATTTATTCACTGAAATCCAAATTTGGCCATCTAACAGAATTACCTGAGGAACTTTAAAATAAATACAGATTCCCAGGTCTCATCCCTAGAAGATATGATTCAGTAGGTCTAGGTTAGATGGTGTGTTTTTTGAAATTCAGGATTTGAGTTGACTGACCATCCCAGCTCAATCTTACATTTGGTAATCACTTGTTAAAATACCAACCCAGAGAGAGCTTCACATCAGTAATTATAATGGCATGCATTACATTTTACACAAAACTTACAAATTATTTTGCCTTCACAATCTCTCTTTGAAGTAAGTTAACATCATTCCTATTTTACAGGTAAGAAAATTGGAGACTTTGCACTTGTTCTTTCATACAGGTCAAAAGCAGTAAGTCCTGTATGCACTGTAGCTATTTTTACAGCTATCTATAATATTTAACATAGATCTAAAGGAAGAAAAGAGAACTAGACCATCTTAGGAATGCTTAATTTCTTTATTTTCAAATATTTACTATTCACTGATACAAATCTTGAACTTTTAGGAAACTTAAACTTATGTTTATTGCTCATCAGTGTGATAGGTTGGATTATGTACCTCAATGAAACTCATGTTCTTAATCTTAATACCTATCCCTGTGTGTGTACACCCATTGTAAATAAGACCTCTTGTAGATCTTATTTTTAGTTAAAGTGTGGCCCAACTGGATGAGGGTAGGTTTTAATCTGAATTACTGGAGGCCTCATAAAGAGATCTGGGAGATCATAGAAGCTAGAAAGAAGAAGACATTGCCATGGGAAGAAGAAAAACAATCCAACGAACCCAAGTATTGCCAGCAGCAGGCTCCATATTGCTACAATCTTTGGGGCAAAAGTGGAGCATTGCTGATATCTTGATTTTGGATTTTCCTAGCCTCAAAACCATGAGCTGATACATTCTAGTTGTTTTAGCCAACTCATTGTGTGGTATTTCTAATAGCATTTCTGGCAAACTGAGACGTTAAGAATCTTTTAAGTCAGTGTGAATTTCTTTCTAGTATCCAAACTGAACATGAAGAAATGAGGATGAAAGTGAACATTCAGCATGATTTGGAAATCTGGAGGCAACCATAGATCCTTCTGAACACAGATCAGGAAAGCAGCAGATGACATGTGTGTTGGCAGGCCACAACAAGTTTATCTTAGGGTATTCTTGCCATTTTCACTTTAAAGAGAAAATCGAACTCTAAAGAGGCATTTTGAAACTTGCTAATTTGGAACCTGATGGGTTGAGAAAGAGAAGAACATATTTTATTCTTAAGGTTTCAGGACCAAAGAATGTATATACAAAGTGGAAAATACCTTTTTAAAAAATTCCCCAATTTTCAAAATATATATTCATAAAAAGCCTATGTTAACAAGTCAACAAATGAAAATTGTTACAATTCTAAAGGGTACACCTAAATTACTTGTGTTGTCAGATATAGAAACCGCTCAAGACTATACATAGCCCTTCAGCAGGGTCTCAGGCCTCCACTGGTCAGCCCATCACTTTGGTTACCCACTGCTCCCAGGAATAGGCTAGGGCATTTAGCACTTTAAAAGACAGACCTAGAAGTCAACTAAACACTTCAAAAGGCCCAGCAGGACAAACTTCACTCAAAGGCCAATGTCCCCAACTTGGTAGTCCCAGGCCAACTAATCTATCTTTGGATACTTCTGATTTGCCTTTCAGTTCTTCCTTCTTCAGCCACTAACCCTTACTAATGTGCTAATGTGTAAATGGTTGGTTGGCCTGGACTGAAAACTAGCTTGATCTAGACTCCAAGTAATCCAACTCTCTTGTCTATGTTCTTAGGTATAAACCTTAAGAACTGAAGGCTATACATAGCTTGACAATGGAGAAAACTTTTGCAGTCTGCTTGCTCTTTCCCAATGTTTTTGTTTTTTTTTTTGCGTCTGTATTCAATGTAGTTAACTCTTTATCCATCTCCCCTCCCACCTCATCTTGATCAGACTAGGTACCAGGGTCTTTCCTCCTCTTTTTTTCTTCTTTCTCTATTGAGGTAAAACATTCTTAGTGCAAAATTTAAGTGAATATATTTGACTAAGAGAAGTCCAAATCCAGTTTTGTACTCTCAGTGAATGCTTCCTCAACACTTGGAATGTAAGTTTTAAATTGCTTACTTACAGTTAAGTCATGGAAATAATTCAGTATTTAACTTTAGAAATTTAGATATAAAGAAATTAAACTTTTTAAAATGAATTCCCTGGATAATATAACTCTAGACTTACCTTAATAATGAATTTAGCTAGTGTATTACATTGTAAAACTGCTGGTTCCACCTTTAGTTTCTTCTGGAAATTAGACAACTCTAACCTAGCCATCCCTTAGTTTACTAGTTTATTCTTCCTCCAATGCATGGAACTGGTTTATCTGACACTGCATGGACCAAATGGTGAAATTAAATGAATGGTAAAGAGAAGATAGAATGCTTTTTTTGTTTGTTTGTTTGTTTGTTTTTTAAAGATTTATTTATTACCTCTCCCCCCCCCCTTGTTTCACACTCACTGTCTGCTCTCTGTGTGTTCTTCTTTGCTTGTCTTCTCTTTAGGCAACACCAGGAACCAATCCTGGGACCTTCCAGAGTGGGAGAGAGGTGCTGAATCTCTTGTGCCACCTCAGCTCCCTGGTCTGCTGTGCCTCTTATCATCTCTCCTCTGAGTCTCCTTTGTTGTGTCATCTTGCCACACCAGCACTCCACGTGGGCCAGCACTCCTGCATGGACCAGCACACCTGCACTGGCCAGCACTCTGTATAGGCCAGCTCGCCGTGCGGGCCAGCTTGCCTTTCACCAGGAGGCCCCAGGAATCAAACCCTGGACCTCCCATATGGTATATGGGAGCCCAATTGCTTGAGCCACATCTGTTTCCCAAGAATGCTTGTTTCTTCTTTGCTAATTTCTAGCTGTGTGGTCTTGGGTGGGTCCCCCCAGTTACTTCATCTCTTCAATGAGAAAAATGAAACTTTAAAAAATATTTTACTAATCTGAAAATAGGTTTCTGATCTATTTCACTAGGAAAAGTAACATGTGAAAGTAATGTAGAGAATATAGATTAAATAACTAACAGAACAGTTTTTCTCCAGAAATGTATTTTAAATCCCTACAATAAGGGGTATGTCATTATTGAAACAAGGCAGAAAATATAACTGAAAGAGCAACAACAACAAAAAAAGGATACAGATAACACTCTTAACCTGTCTAAATCATGAGGAATTGTACTCTTTCACTCAGAACCTGAATTTATGTTTGATCTTATAGTTGATGCCAACTGGGTTTCTTCTGAGATGATTCCACCTGTGGTGGATTGAATTGTGTGCCCCAGTTTGGATATGTTCTTTGTCTTTTCCCCATTCTGGGGGCCTGAGCTTTTTGAACACAGGGCTCTTCAGGAGGGTTTAACTGAACATCCCCTAGAGAGGAAATTCTTCTTATACTCACAAGAGATGTTCAGTAAAATATTGACAAGTCCCCATGGACCTTTTTTAAATCATTAGGTAAGAACTTTGGCTCATGCAGTCAGCTGCTAGGGAGGTTGCACTCCAAACCCATAGCCCAGGCAACCAAAGTTAGTCAGTGGTGGTGGCTCATGGCATCAGTCATGCTCCTTCCACAACACCAGGTGAATACTGTGGCCAGGCATGCTGGTGGCAAAGACCAAACCCATATCATTGTGCCCATCCAGTCCATTCAACCAGGATGCTTCACCTCCCAGGAAGCTTGAGCCTCTGTTTTATTTCCTGTACTCTGGCTGAGACCAGCAGCTACTCAGGCTCTCTGCCTGCAAGTCCATGATGTACAGGTAGTGGTTGTCAAACAGCAGGGCAAAGATATCTCCAAAGCCAAACAAGGCCAAGTTTGCTATCTCAAGAGTCTTGATGACCCTGAGAATATCATAATAGCCAATGTCCCACTGGTAGAGACCTAGTGCCAAGCTACAGATGATGTATTTGCCATCAAAACGAAGTCTTGGCTGCAGGCAGACATATCTATCTTCAGAGACAGACAATGTCTCTAAGCACTTGCAGTTGATTTCTCTCCCAATTGGCCAAATCTTGATCTCATCTTTGTCTGCACTTGAGGAAGTAGTCTCCAGGGCTGTGCAAGACAGACTTGACTTTGCACTTCTGCAAAACCCATTCTGTATGCTCAGTGTGTGTGTTCAAGCATGTCCTAGCAGATAAAGCCCACACTTTCACAGTGAAGTCCGAAAGCCACTCACTAAGATACCAAGTTTATTACTGTAATCCACAGTAAACATGCTGCACTAGTGTGGGTCTGGATGCCATAAATGTACTGTCCTGTGTGCACATCCCACAGCTTTGCAGACAAGTCACCTGACCCTGTAGAGAGAAGTCCATCTTTATAGTAAAATGCATATACCCTGGCACTGCGTTCATTTAATGAAGAGGTCTCAAATGCTTCATGGTTCTCGAATTGCTTCATTCTTAAAATAGCCTTCAAATAAACCTTCTTCCAGTGCAAAGCATCTTGAACAGAATCATCTCTCTTCCAGCCCTCTTTTTCACATGCAGCCTGCCACACCTCTGTAAAAGCACTTATCACCTTATTCCACTGTTTAGAGTGAAGGCAGCATATGAGTAAAGCCTGAGGATCAAGCCATTTTAACAAATTAAAACTGAGCTCCAGGGGAAGGAGTTTGAGGAAGTCGCTCTTGAGAGAGTCTCCAGGTTATTGGAAAGATGCCTGAGCTGGACTGCTCCACTCAAACTAATCAGGTGATCCAGAGTTTCATTTTTTCAGTTTCCAGGTATACCCACAATTATGGCACAGTCCCTCAAATTAGTACTGTGCTTTTTACTTTAAAAACCACCCGCCCACACTTCAGCATCTTTCAAACTTAAGACAGTCCTGGGACATCATTAACTCATTTCACAGATAAGGAAACTGAGACACTAAAGGGCAGAAACTCAGAGACTCAGTTTGCCCATCTCTAAAATGAACTCCAGATCCCTTCAACACGCTGGTCGACCCCCAGCTCCCTCCTTCCAGAGCCACGTTCAGAGCTTCACTGACCTGAGCAAGCTCCCCTGGGCTGGGACCTTGGGTCAGGTTCACACTGACTGGGCAGCGGCCGAGTCCGTTCCACAGTGGTGGCGTTTGTTCCTGCGGCCACCGCTTGGGATCTGCCCCCACGGCCATTTTTAATTAGATATTGAAAGAGTATGAAACATAGATTGAATCAGATTCCCTTTCTATTTCAAAGAGATTAATTGCTCTGTGCATAGCTGGATATATAATCTATTAAATAGCTTGCTGAGTGCATGCTTTCTGTCATGCAGACAAAAAAGGCAGTGGAAACGTTTTCAGAGCTGGAGAGAGGAAAAGACTAAACATGTCCAGACAGAAAAAAGAAGACATGGTAACAGAGGCTTGACAACATGTCCAGAGACAAAAAGGAGACTCTTGGAAACATTAAAATTACTGGTTCTAGTTTATTCCAGAGGCCCTGCTAAATCCCAAACATAGAGATTCAGGACTCCATGTATGCTGAGGTGTAGATAAAAGATGTTAATTTTAAAGTTTGCAGACTTTCTCTTTTATGTGCCCCTTAAGAGAATTCTTTTCCTTTTTCCTCCTTTTCCTCACTTTCTAAAATAGATTCTGAGTTTTCCAGCTTAGTTCCTTGGCTTTGTGCTACTGATTCTGGAAATGGGTAAAGTTGAAATGTTACAAATCCAAGAATTTTACTTTTTACTTGGAAGGGGATTAAAAACAGAGAGGACTACAAGAATATTGGGGTGGGGGAGAGGAGGAACAGAGAAATAGGAAAGCTCTGCATAGAGAGGCTTTCAGGATATAGTTTGGTTAGGAGTTGATTTTGAAGGAGTTGAGATCTAGCCTTGGCATGTGAGAGCTACTGAGACAGGGTTGAAGATGGGGCTTTTTATGAAATGGTTATATGTCAGTTAGAAATCTGATCTTTTTAAAATTGAGAGATTTCAGTAAAGATGTGAATAATTTTTATCAAGAGTTAATTTTTACTGTTAAACCATATTTTTTAATGTACCAGGATAAGCCAACATGGTATCCTAGATTGTATTCAGGGCATACTTCTAGAAAATTCTACTTTTTTCTTGAACTAGTTCAAGTCATGTTTTATGAAGTCCAACCAGAAGAATCTTATCTGATATAGGTTCTGTCAGTGTCAAGGTCATATACCTGGCTTGATAAACAAATAATACTTTATATAGATGAATGAAAGGGAGACTATTGCATACATTTATGGATGATATATTGTTATCATGGTAGTGGTAGAGCATAAAGGTATATTCAGGCTCCTCGGGTTCTATAATACTGGGATGGGTAATGCTGAGCAAGACTCTTGAGTTTATTTAGATCAATCACAGAGAGGTAGACTCACCTCAAGGTTGTTTCATACATAGGATTAGAAACCAAGGAGACTGATACCCCAGTCTGTTTTTCTTCCAGTATGGCATACTGAATCATCTTTCCCCTGCCTGAAAAATGGAACTTTGTGATTAATCTCTTTTTAAGTCAAGGGACTTTCTTGGGAATGTTGTAGCAATAAGGTCATCCTTTTGAGAAACATTCCAGGAGTTTTGGAAGAAGTGTGTTCAAAGCATTATAGCCAGAAAGAAGTTTCACTTGCTACCTGGATGCCTAGCATGGCATTTTTCTCAGAAATATCCACCCAGAAATGTTGCTTCATACCTTCTAAGAGCTATAAGACTGCTAGAGTCTATGTTTATTGGAGTTCTTGGATTTTCTAAACAAAACTGAATATTGTGATAAATATAGGTTTTGAGGTCTTTAGCACAACTGGTTAATTATGTTCCCAGCAGCTCTCCTGTTAGATTAACAGCTTGAAGGTAGAAGGTAGGCTTCACTTTCATAAGATTGAAAATTATTTTCTTTCCCTGATCTCTCTGTGGTCAGAGTGAAAACTTAGAACATATACTGTAACCTCTTCTAAGCCTAAATGAGTGAGGCATAAAACTTCCCATGCTTTTGGCCACTATTCCAGATATTTGAACTGTCCCAATCACAAATATTACTTCAGCTGGCCACTTCTGGAATTTTGGATTTGGTGTCCATGGTCAATGTACACATGATCCATCTTACAACAAAGTAAATCCATTGGTTTTGAAGAATAGACTAAGGGATGTCAGCCTTACAAATGTCGTCTCTTTTATCTTATTTCTCCCTCAACCTTAAAGAGTTTCCTGACCAAAGAGCCTCTCTGGATATATTGGGTCTAAAAAGCATGAGCCTTTTCTCACTTTAGAAAGGTTTGTAGTGAATACAAAATATAGGTTTTGAATTCTGCCTAGATTCATTTTACTCAGCAACCATTATAAAAATACTTAGCTCCAGAACAAATTTTATGTGGATACAATACTGGCTGAGTCAAATATCCTTGTGTGACAAATATGGAATCCCTGGTAAATACATTAAGCATGATGACTCAGGCTTGAACTGAAAAGCTTAGCACCTTCTGTGCACAAAATACTGCATTGTGACCTTGGTGGACTGCAAAGACCATATGATCTAGTTGGGGAGTGTCAACACAGCTCAACATTTATATATGTTACTTGAGAGTATAATCTGGTGTTTATTTAGCATAGAATTGGGTTGCTCTCTGACGGCTTTGTGGAAGTGGTCAGTTAGAGGAGTGTATGGACAGAGCCTCCACAAATGTGAGGGTCTTTGCAGGATGACTGTCTCCATCAGATATCTTTCAAGGCATTTTGTGAGAGCAACATAGAAACTTTTGGAATGCTCTACTTTAGTTAAATCAAGGTATAAGTAGATTATATCCTCTTAGTTTATACTCATTTATTTTCTTTATTTTAAGTAAGAATAAAGGTTGGCAGGCATACAATTTAGGGAGATACTTACAATGTTGTTTTTAATCTTTCCCTTTCAATCTGCTTATAAATAGCTAGGTAAACTGTGGAGTGCTTTCCTTTAGAAATGCTGATACCCTGGGGCCTTAGGCAGTTTCAGGCTTTTGCAGGGAGCTGCATTACTTGGGTTTTTTAAAACTGAGTACTGTTATTAAAATAGCAATGATTGTAGCTTCTTGGTAGATTGGCACTAAAAATTGGTGCAGCCTGAGAGCTTGTTTCTAAAATGCACATGCACATAAATGTGTCCGTGTAAAGCTGTCAATAGGCTGTGGTTACAGCAGATATAAGCTTAACAGTTTTCTCTCTCCTTATGTAGCTTTAGTGTGGTTTGATATTGTTCTTTGAAAAAAAATTAGAAAGAAAAACAACCTGCTTTTAAAGTAATACTTGTCAAAGTAACAAAATTCTCAAAATGTAATATTCCTTCTGAATTTTGAAAAAAAGAGACAATTTTCCTAAATAATAGGGTACTAAAAGACGATTTCAATATTGTTTCTCTTCTTGGTAGGATTTTGAGAATGTGAGTTCTCCTGAGTAGACTGTCATCTTACACTGGAAACGATGTGTTTTTTCCATAGAAAGCCAAGGAATGGAATCTTAAGAATAGTCTTATTATTTCCAACACTTCCTACACACCAGGACAAAAATACCATTAGTATAGTGTTCCAAACTCAATTCTCATCCTTCCACTTTTGGATATAGCTACAAAAGGGAGAAAAAAAGGTACATGAAAGTGTTCACATCGAGCCCACTTGAGTGTTCAAGCAATTCTGATGCCCTCATCCAGGGGTCTGCATCTTTACGTGTTCACACATCCTCGGCTAACTGCCTTTCCTGGGCACACAGGTTTATTACTGATCCTTTTGCTCTCTTTTCCTACCTCTGACTCTCTCTCCATCATCTCCCTATCTCTAGCTTCCTTTTTTGTTCTCATTTTTTTTTGATGTCTCAGTCTACATTTTCCCTTCTGGTCAATGTTTCTGCCTATGTCTTCCCAAATGTGTTTTTGTCTCTTTTTAAAACTTTTCCTAAGCTGTTGGTTATATTCAGTTAGTTCCTTGATTTCTTTGTAATAAAGCACCATTTCTCTACCTAATAAAAGTTAAGGATATGCTTTCTTCTGGAAGGTTTTTGAAATATCAACAACAGTCCTCCAAACTGTCAGCATAATCCCTGTTACTCAGTATTGTACTTGTCAGGATCCTATCTTTCTCAGATATATGCTAAGTTTCTAATTCATTACTATATACCCAGTGAACACTCACTAATGCCACTAACATGCCATAAGTGGTCACAATTTTGTGAAATGTGAAAATAAGTTAAGAGGTAGATTCTATGAATGCAGTAGAGTTTATCTTTGTGTGAGCGTGCTGACCCATCACTTTTATTTGTTCATGAATTTGATTATAATAATGCTTCCTTTCAGTGGTATTATACTTTAAGAATTTTAAAATAATACTAAAATAATATTTCTAAATATTTTATTTGCTTCTCAAAATCTTTTTCTAGATTAGTGCTCTTCAAATTTTAATCAGTGTACAAATCACCTGGAGATCTTGTTAAAACACATATACCTGGTCCCAGCCCCTACATATTCTGATTTGATATGTCTGGGTGGGACCCATGAATTTAAAATTTCTATCAGTTCCCATTAAAGCCTTTACTGTTGATCTGAGGACCATAGTTTGAGTAGAACTGACATAAACAGCTGCATACCATCATAACTAATTTTTCTTGAGCAAGGTACCAGCTTTATGTTCCAGGTATGGTACTATGCATATTGTTGGTGGAGGAGTATTGACTGTGAGTTTAATGTATAACTAATGAAATGTAACTTAAGAATATGGTAGGAATTAGAAATAGAAATAGACTTGGGAGACAAAGAAAGCCCTGCCAATCTTGCAAGACATGTTCACTACTCCTGTGTATTGCTTTCAGTTTCATTCGGAGCCTCCAATGTGAAAAGGTCAAATTGTGCAAGTTGATAAACACCCAATTGAACCAAAGGAGATGCCCCCTCTTCTGATGAGCAAGGAACCAAATTCATTAAAAAAGAAAGAGAAAGAATAGATCTTAACTGAAGGCTTCATAGTAAAATGAAAGCTGCCTCAATATCAGTCCTTTCTTGACTGCTTTTGAGTATAAGAGTTGGTTTATGCCTGTGGACTGAATGGTAACAAGAAAATAAGGCTTTTAAGCTTCAGAACGCTGAATAAGGGTGTATAATCTCTGAACGAACAGGCAGTAAGTTTGAGACTATAGGTGTTTGATCATTATACTATATTTGCTATCTTTTATCAGCACTTTTTTCTGAACTTGGGGGTGGTTTTTAATTGATTGGCACAATGCAATGCAGTTTATGGTAATATATTCATTGTTCTTGGTTTATAAGTAGAAGAACTGAAACGAAGAAAGTTTAAGTGACTTTCCCAAGATCATAAAGGTAATAGTTGACAGATTTTTTTAAACTAGAAATTCTAACTCTCCGACTAAGTCAACACTTTCGACTTTACGCCAAGCCTCTTATTGAATGCCATGCAGATAAAGTCATGATCATAGACTCTAATCCTGTACTCTTTATTGGTACAAAATGATATTTTAAATACTCTCAATGATAAAATGTACAGGTTTTCTTGTCGTTTAATGCTGTAGTGATTTGGAGCTGTATGTACCCCAGAAAAACATGTTCTTAAATTTAATCCATTCCTGTGGGTGTGGGCTCATAGTAAGTAGGATCTTTTGATGAGGCTACGTCAGTTAAGATATGACCCACCTCATTCAGCATGGGTCTTAATCTTGTTACTAAAGTCCTTATAAATGGAACGAATTCAGAGAGAAAGAGAAAGCCATGGAAGTAAGAATTTGAAATCAATGAAACTAAGGAAGAGAAGGGAGAGACCAGCAGATACCGCCATGTGCTTTACCATGTGATAGAGGAGCCAAGGATCATTGGTAGCCAGTCTTTGGGAAGAAAGCATCACCATGATGATACCTTGATTTGGACATTTTTCTGACCTCAAAACTGTAATCAAGTAAATTCCCATTGTTTCATGGTATTTGTTGGGGCAGCCAACAAACCTAAAACAAATGCTTAGAGAGTAAAATGAAATTAAAGTGACTCCCCTTCAATCCTGATGTTTGATATTATTTTATGTCTGCTTCTATTAAACATACAAAAGCTAGCTTTAACTTAGGTTAATTGGTAAAAATTGAGTTAACCTTTTTGCGTAGACATTGTGTGGCTCTATGCTGACATGCAATGGCAGACTTTATTAATTTTATGAAGTAAAATGGCATTTTGTCATTAAGGAATTTGTTTCTTTTCTCCATCTGTTTCCCATCTCTGTCTCCATTTCTACAACCCTCAATTTTTGTTGTTCACTTGGTTTTTAGAGAATGTAGTGAACAAACATGTGCTATGAAACATATTTCACTGTTGTATGATGCTAAAATCAGTGCCTTTTAAAAAATTTAATTCCTATGTGAGGCATTTTGCAGATTACCTATTACTTTTTATTTTCCTCTGCAGAATTTAAAGGCTGGTCTTGTCTCCACTAACCATTTACTGCAGAGAGAAATCACAGAGAGCATGTGGTAGCAAAAAATTAAACTTTTAAAGTTAGACTATGACTCAAGTCTCAGGATGTAGATGTTCTGCCCTAACTGTGTCATCTAATGTTGTAATACAATTCTGGCAGTTATACACTCTTTTCCCCTAGAAGAATGGTGACAGGTAGATAGTAGGTCCAAGTCTGTGGCATTATATCAAAACTTAATGTCGTAATGACCTTGAGCTGGCATACATTGTTGGAAGAACCTTGATTTGATTCAAATTTCCACCTCTTTCCTCATGGCTCAGGAGAGGGAGTCCCTATCTTTCATTCCTGTGAGAAATCATAATTGATCTAAGATAATTCATAGTGTTTCTAATCCCTTTGCCATTGATGATTTCGGGGTAGGTACATGTAACTCAGCTCTGGCCAGTGAAACCTGAAGAAGAATTGATGAGGCATTTTGGGGAAATTATATCCTCACTTCTAAAAAGGAGAAGCTGGAAGAGATAGCCTTTTTCTGCCTCTGAATGGTGCTAATCCTGATGTGAAGTCTGGATCTGCTCTAGCCATCTTATGATCATGAGGAAATAAGCATGAGGGCAAACACTGAAGAACACTGAAGCATTGAGGAAAACAAAGTAGAGATATTTAAAGAAAGTTAGTCTTTGGTGAAACCCTTGATCCACATAACCAACAATTCCCCCAAACTGCCCAAACTTATGATCTTCCTGTTATATGACATAATGTATTTCAATTTTGTCTATGCTAATTTGATTCTAGGTTTTCTGTTACACACTGCTGAAGCATCCCAATGATACAGGGCAAGTATTATTAGTTAGGGCAATGCTAGGCTATGCTGTAGTAAGAAATAAATTACTATATCTCAGACACTGAATATACTTAAGGCTTTTATCTTGTTCAACCAAGTTGCATACAGGTCTGGCTCATAGACAGTTCTTCTCCATCTTCTAGTTATGCCATCTGTAACACATGGCCCTCAAGGTTGGTTTATAAAATGAGAAAGTTGGAGGGTTAGGCAAGATATTTTTAAGGGCTAAGTCTGAAAGAGACTGTGATGGTTAGTCTCATGTGTCACCTTGGACAGGTAATGGTAACCAGTTGTTTTGTCAAGCAAGCACTGAGCTAATTTTAACACAAGGGCATTTCATCGACTTTAATGATCAGTGAGTTGATCGCATATATGGCTGATAACATTTATGATCAATTGAGAAGATTGCCATCAGCAATGAGTGATATGTCTTCCAATTAGTTGAAGGCCTCAAAAGGAGAAGTGATTTCAGCATTCAGAGAGAGAATTCCCATTTGTACTTCAGACAGCCAGTGTCTCCTAGGGAACTCATTGGGCATCTTCATCAGAGTCCCTGGCTTGCAGCCTGCCCTACAGAATTTAGACTTGTGCATCTCCATGGTTGCAAGAGACAATTTTATAAAATCTCATACTATTTACAGATATCCCCTGTAGATTCTGTTTCCTTGGAGAAACCTGACTAATACAGCTTGGTACTGGGAGTAGTTTTTGGGAAATAGAATCTAAAAAATGGGATTTCTGAATTAGTTCTGGGATTTTTTAATTTGGCTCTGTATTCTGATTAGATTCAAAGACATTAATGTCTGTGTTTCCAATAATCAAAAGGCCACTGACAGTCCGTGGCATGACTTGGCAATAGAAATATGCAAAATATCACTACTATATATGACTAGTTCCATGCTTATAAGAGGCAAGGTTCTGGGTGAGAGTGTTTTTTAACACCATAACAGAGTTTTGTGGAGTTAAAAGGTATAATGATGTTGGCTGGCTGTTCCTAAATACACTGGATAAATTTACAAAAGAAAGGGATGAGATGAAGGCTTCAAATTTGCAGCTTAAGTGCTGCTTGTATTATGTGAAAGTTTTTATGTGTGCCTTGAAAGAAAATCTTGTTTCTTGCAGTCACAGACTTGAGATCTCTGACAAACAGACTCAGTCTTGTGTGAATAGAAAGTTACAAGGGAAACTAAAACCTCAGCCTTGTAGGTTGTCTGCTGTTAAAGTGAGGGCATTAATTGGTAAGGAGTGGAATCCTGAAGATTGGGATGGAACCATATGGGTTGATAAGATGGCAGCAGGGACATTGAAACACTAAATTCTGCTGATGTTTTTGCCAGATAAACTTGTAATGGTCTGACCTGAGGAGACAGCCACCTAACCTCCAGCCTCAGTCAAGGAATCTGCCATTCAAACCCCACCTGAGGACATTAATCCTGCCACACCAGATGAAACTGCAATGAGATGCCCTGAGGTAATTGACTTGCAAGACTCTTCTAATGCTTCTCCTTACCCACCCCCACCTTTCTTTTCTTCCAAGCTTATAACTAAAGTTGCAAGACCCAAAGGTGAAGTAAAAAGTGTGACCCATAAGGAAGCATGCTCTACTCCAAAATAATGGCATGAGTTTTCCAGTTTACATAGACAGAAATCAGGAGAATATCTGTTGGAATGGATATACGAATGGAATAATGGTGGAAGGAATATAAAGTTGAATCAGATGAAATTTATTGATATGGGGTCACTATGCAGAGATTCTGGATTTAATCTTGTAGCTTGAGAGGCTACAAAGGGCTCTAATAATTTCTTTGGGTGGCTGGCTTAAACAGGAACCAACAGATGACCTAGAATATCTGAGGGAGAGGTACCTGATTTACCTTGGTATATTGTAGATTATGGGATCGGAAGACTTAGAAAGATTGGGATGTTAGAATGGATTTACCATCTAAGACCTGCCCACCAACCCCAGGAATGTCCAGAGTACACACCTTTCACCAGGACTGTTAAGAATAAATTTGTGAGATTAACTCCATCATCCCTGAAGAGCAATGTGGTTGCTTTTCTCTGTAGGTCAGATATTACCATAGGAAATGTTTTTACAGAATTAGGATCCTTAAAATCTATAGGGATAATCAGTTCCCAGACTAACAAAGCCAAATGGCAGCACTTAATCACCAAAGACAAGGTTTGCATGGCTACTACAATGAAAAGTAGATTCAAAGCAGCAATCAAACTATATGAGTTGCATAGACCTTTGGCGTTGGCTAATAAATCATGGAGTACTTAGAAGTAAAATAGATGGGCAGTCTACTAAATTCCTACATCATCTGCATAAGCAGAAGAGATCTAGGTCAAGTGAACAAAAGCCTAATTTGAATTATAGAAACAGAGTCATGGCCTCTTAATCAATTCCCAGACTTGAGACAGTTAACAGACCCAGAGGCTCTTGAATGAGGAGAAGGCCAGGTCCCCTGGGGGAAGGGTCCTGTTACACTGCCAAAGCTTTATACTGTTAATATTCTTCTGAGCTTTCCCCAAAAAGACCTATGGCCTTTTACCAGGGTAACAGTGCATTGGGGAAAAGGAAATGATGAAACATTTTGGGGATTATTAGACATTGACTTGGAAGCGACATTAATTCCAAGAAACCAAAATGTCACTGTGGTCCACAAGTCAGAGTAGAGGGTTATGGAAGAAAGTTGGTCAACAGAGATTTAACTCTGGTTCATCTCAGTGGGTCCAGAGGGTCCCTGAATCCATTCTGTGGTTATTTCCCCAGTTCCAGAATGCATAATTGGAGTAGACATACTCAGCAACTGGCAGAATCCTCACAGTGGTTCCCTAACTTGTGGAGTAAAGGCTATTTTGGTAGGAAAGGTCAAGTGGAAACTACTAGAACTGCCCCTACCTAACACAATAGTAAATCACAAGCAATACTGGAATCCTGGGGGGATTGCAGAGATCAGTGCCACCATCAAAGACTTGGAGGATGCAGGGGTCGTGATTCCCACCTCATCCCCGTTCATCTTTCTTATTTGGCCTGTTCAGAAAACAGATGGATCTTGGAGGATGACTGTGGATTATCATAAACTTTACCAGGTGGTGACTCCAACTGCAACTGCTGTTCCAGATGTGGTATTATTGCTTGAGCATATCAACACATCCTCTGGTACCTATTATGAAGCTATTGATCTGGCAAATGCTTTTTTTTTCTCAATTGCTCTTAGTAAGGACCACCAGAAACAGTTTGTTTTCAGCTGGCAAGACCAGCAATGTACCTTCACTATCCTACCTCAAGGGTATATCAGCTTCCCTACTATAAATCATAATATTGTCCACAGGGATCTTGATCATCTCTCCCTCCCACAAAACATCACACTGGTCCATTATATTGATAATATTATGCTGATTGGACCTAATGAGCAAGAAATAGCAACTACTCTGGACTTATTTGTATGGCATTTGAGTGAGAGAGGATGGGAGATAAAGCCAACAAAAATGCAGAGGTCTTCCACCTCGGTGAAATTTCTAGGTGTCCAGCATGTTGAGATATCCCTTCTAAAGTGAAGGATAAGCTGTTGCATTTGTTCCTCCCTATGACCAAAAAAGAGGCACATCACTTAGTTGTTTTTTTCAGATTTTGGAGGCAACATATTCATCATTTGAGTGTGCTACTCTAGCCCATTTACTGAATGACCAGAAAAGCTGCTAGTTTTGAGTGGGGACCAGAACAAGAGGAAGCTCCGTGACAGATTCAGGCTGCTGTGCAAGTTGCACTGCCATTTGGGTCATATGATACAGCAGATCCAGTAGTACTGGAAGTGTCAGTAGCAAATAGAGATGCCATCTGGAGCATTTGGCAGGTTCCTATAGGAGACTCACAATGCAGACTCAGGAATTTGGAGCAAAGCTCTGCTTTCCTCTGCAGATAACTGCTTTCCTTTTGAGAAACAGTTTTTGGACTACTATGAGCCTTAGAAGAGACTGAACCCTTAACCCTGAGCCACCAAGTTACATGAGACCTGAGTTGCCTATCATGAGCTGGGTATTGTTTGACCCACCAAGCCATAAAGCTGGGCATGCACAGGAGCCACTCCATCATAAAGTGGAAGTGGTATATATAATATATGGCTTAAGCAGGTCCTAAAGGCACAAGAATGTTACATGAGGAAGTGGTCCAAATGCCCATAGCCACCACTCCTGCCACATTAGCCTCCTCTTTCCTAGCCCACAGCTCTGGTTTCTTGGGGTATTCCTTACAATCAGTTGACTGAGGAAGTAAAAATTTGGGCTTACTTTACAGATGGTTCTGCAAGATATGCAGTCACCACCCAAAAGTGGACAGCAGCAGCACTGCAGCTTCTTTCTGAGATGCCTTTGAAGGGCAATGGAGAGGGGAAATCCTCTCAGTGGGGAGAACTTTGAAAAGTACACATCATTGTTCATCTTGCTTGGAAGGAGAAATGGCCAGAAGTGCATTTGTGCACTGATTCATGGGCTGCTACCAATGGTTTAGCTGGATGGTCAGGGACTAGGAAGAAACATGATTGGAAAATTGGTGACAAAGAGGTCTGGGGAAGAGGTATGTAGATAGATCTACCTGAGTGAGCAAAAAATATGAAAATATTTGTGTTCCATGTGAATGCTCACCAGAGGGTGACTTCAGCAGAAGAAGATTTTAATAATCAACTGGATAAGATGACCTCTTCTGTGGATAGCAGTCAGCCCTTTTCTCCAGCCACTCCTGTCATTACCCAATGGGCTAACAAACAAAGTGGCCATGATTGTAGGGATGGAATTTATGCAGGGACTTAGCAACATGGACTTCCCCTCACCAATGCCAACTTGGTTACAGTCACTGCTGAGTGCCCAATCTGCCAACAGCAGAGACTCACAGTCAGCCCCCAATATGGAACCATTCTGCAAGGTGATCCGCCTGCTACCTGGTGGCAGGCTGATTACATTGGACCTCTTACATTATTGGAAGGGCAGGGATTTTTTTCTAACAGGAAGAGACATATGCTCAGGATATGGGCTTGCCTTCCAGGCACACAATGCTTCTTCCAAAGCTACCATCGATGGACTTACAGAATGTCTTACCCACCACCATGTTATTCCACACAACATTGCTTTTGATCAAGGAACCCACTTCATAGCAACTAAGGTGTGGGAATGAGCACATGCTTATGGAATTCATTGGTCTTGCCATGAATCCTAAAGCATCA
The DNA here is from genome assembly GCA_029593785.1 of Cabassous unicinctus. Classification (NCBI taxonomy): domain Eukaryota; kingdom Metazoa; phylum Chordata; class Mammalia; order Cingulata; family Chlamyphoridae; genus Cabassous; species Cabassous unicinctus. Next base: position 37,704 of record JAQZBX010001782.1, on the reverse strand, counting down.
TCCTAAAGCAGCTGAATTGATAGAACTGTGGAATGGCCTTTTGAAGGCTTCATACAGCATGAAGTAGGTGGCGATACCTTGCAGGACTATAACAATGTTCTCCAGGAGGATGTGTATGCTCTAAACCATCATCCACTCTATGGTGCTGTTTCTCCCATAGCCAGGATTCATGGGTACAGGAATCAAGGGGGTGGAAATGGGAGTGGCACCATTCACTATTACCCCTAGTGATCCACTAGAAAAATGTATGCTTCCTGTTCCTGCAATCTTAAGCTCTGCTGGTCTACAGGTCTTAATTCCAAAAGGAGGAGTGTGTCCATCAGGAAATACAACAATGATTCCATTGAACTGGAAGTTAAGACTGCCACCTGGCCACTTTGGGCTCCTCTTGCCTCTGAATCAACAGGCAAAGAAGGGAATTATTGTACTGACTGGGGTGATTGCAACCACACAATGGAAGTAAAGAAGAGTTTGCCTGGAATAGAGGTGATCCTCTAGGGTTCTCTTAAAACTGCCGTGTCCTGTGATTAAAGTCAATGGAAAACTGCAACAACCCAATCCAGGCAGGACTAACAATGGCCCAGAATTTTTAGGAATGTAAGTTTGGGTCACCCCACCAGGCAAAGAACTGTAGCTGGCTGAGGTGCTTGCCGAGGGTAAAGGGAACATAGAATGGGTAGTGGAAGAAGTTAGTGATAAATATGAACTTTGACCACATGACCAGTTACAGAACTGAGGACTCTAATGGTCATGAATATTTCTTACTTGTTTTGTTATGAGTTTGTTTATGTACTTGAAATGAATATCTTTGTTTTCTTCCTTACCTTTCTCCCTTATCATATGGCATAAATTATATTAATTTCATGTCATAGTGTTTAAGGATGTCAATATTAGGAGTGAATATTACCCAAGAACTTGCACCCTATTCTGGAGGGATTTAGTGCATTTCTGGTTCTATGCAGGACAGTTGAGTATTGTTAGGTGAAATATATATATATTTATAGATTAAGAATGGTTTAGGGGACAGATGTGGCTCAAATGGTTGGGCATCCATCTCCCATATGGAGGTACCTGGGTTCTATCCCTGGGACCTCCCAGTAATTAAAAAAAAAAAAAAGTGGTTTAAGGTGATGTGTATGGCTGCCAAGTTGACACAGGGTGGACTTTGATGGCTAGGCTCATGTGTTAACTTGGCCAGGTAATGGTGATCAATTCTTTCGTCATGCAAGCACTGGGCTAATTTTTTTTTTTAAGGAGGTACTGGGGATTGAACCCAGGACTTCATACCTGGGAAGGAGGTGCTCAAGCACTGAGCTATATCCACTTGCCAATGAGAGTTGGTTTTTTCATTTGTTTGTTTGCTTTTAGGAGGTACCGGGGATTGAAACTGGGACCTTTTACATGGGAAGCAGGCACTCAACCACCAGAACTACATCCATTCCCTGGGCTAATTGTAATACAAAGGCATTTCATGGACTTTAATCATCAGTGAGTTGATTGCATATATGGCTGATTACACCTATGATAAATTGAGGAGATTGCCGTCAGCAATGAGTGACATGTCATCCAACCAGTTGAAGGCCTTAAAAGGAAAAGTGATTTCAGCATTCAGAGAAAGAATTCCCATATCTACTTCAGCCAGCCAGTGTCTCCTGGGGAACTCATCACACATCTTCATCAGGGTCCCTGGCTTGCAGCCTGCCCTACAGAATTTGGATTTGTGCATCCCGGTGATCAAGTGAGACAATTTTATAAAATCTCATATTCTTGGTAGGTATCTCTTGTAAGTTCTGTTTCCCTAGAGAACCCTGACTAATACAGAGACCTACATTGCTTCCACTTGCATTCCATTGACCAGAATTCAGTAATATAACTCCAATGTAATTGCAAGAGAGGCTAAGAGATGTAGTTCTCCTGAGTTCCCAGGAAGAAGAAATGGTTAGCTAAACACAAAGCATTGTGTCTAATGTAGGGAGTAAGGCAAAATTGTCAAATAACTCAAAACATGGTAGAACAAAAAACAGGATAACACTTAAAATTACCTACACACATTTAGAAAAAAACAAATCACAGATCCAGTTATTTTTAGGGAATCTATGCTACCATATACAGTGATACCCATCGGACTCTAACCTCTCTGCTTGTGAGGTGGTAGTGAAGCTGTTCTCTGATCGTCCTTAGAACTGATGTGTTACTTAGTTTCAGAGGTCTTGAACCTCTAGATTTTGCAGGAATGATAAGTGTATCTTCAATATTCAAATTCACAAAAGAGAGCTTTGTAACCCAATGACAATGTCACCATTTTAGAAAGAACCCCCTCCAGGCATCCCTAGTCACAGGCATTTTCAAATGTCCCCTAGAGGCAGAGTGGTCCCCCTTGAGAACCACAGGGCCAGGGGCTTCCATTGATTGCCACTAGACTTTGTGTTCCTGATCACCTGACTTGGATGTTGCACACATTTAAATATACAAGTGAAGCGATGGAGAGAGAGAGGCCATAGCTTTGTCATAGAAGCTGAGGAGCTATCCTGGTTATACCATCATACCCTTCAGGAATTTATTCTGAGGTACAGAATGAGCTAAGGATCTAACTTAAATTCTTTTTTTTTTTTTTAATTTTTAGAAACCCTATGACAATTTGGCTTACCAGTAGAGAACTTGGGAAATCAAAAACATCGTTTCTAAATGAATAACTCAGTTTGAAATAAAAAAAAAAATGCTTGGCCATTTCTGTAAACCAAATTAGTGATATTGGCAACCGAATGAGAATTGTCTCACAATACTGAGAGAAAAAATTGGAATGGGACTCACAGTAACAAAATGAGACACAAAGGATTGGCACAGAAGCTCAGATATGCCTAAAATAGGAATTAAAAAAATAAAATAAAATAAAGAGCTGAAGGAGAAACAACAGTTGTCAAACGATAATAGAAGAAAAATGATCCCAGCACCCAAATATTCACTTTTATCCTATTGACTGAATCACCACTGCTGGAATTTGGGAGAGAAAGGGCATCAGAAAAATTCTCTCAGATTACCATCTACCAATGATCTTCTAATTATTTTGACCCTGTTTCTATGAATTTGAAATGAAGCTTGCTAGAAATAAGTAGTTTTTAATTACAGTAATTTTACTAACTATAGTCTACAAGTTATATTAGTTATATTTTTCCCATGTATCACCATATTCTTGATACTTTGTAGTAGAAACATTTTCCTGTATTTATATTATTAACCACAATATATTATAACCATAATATAATACTGCCAAAATCACTGTTATCCATTCCCTATATTATCCTCCAGCTGTCCTCCAACTAACATTAACCTCACTAGACTACCCATTTCAACCACAATCACATCCATAAATCAGCAGTGTTTGTTACACTCATTATAATATTATAATGTGCTATCATCATCAACTCCATCCATACCACATATTTACAATTGACCTTATTAAACATTCTTCTTACATCCAGCATCAGCTCCCCCTTCTCAACCCACATTCAGTCTTCCACCAACCTACACTCCGTAAGTCTACTTATTGCATTTAGTTCATATCAATGAAACCATACAATATTCATCCTTTTGTGTCTGGCTTATTTCACTCAATATAATGTCCTCAAGGTTTTTCCATGTTTCATGTGATCCCAAATTCATTTCTTCTTAGAGCTGAATAATATTCCATTGTATGTATATACCACAGTTTGTTTATCAGTTGACAGACATTTAGGTTGTTTCCATATTTTAGCAATTGTGAATAATGCTTCCACGAACATTGGTGTGCAAATATCCTTGCTTTCAGTTCTTCTGAATATATTCCTAGTAGTGAAACTGCCAGATCATATGGCAGTTCTATATTTAACTTCCTGAGGAACAGCCAAACTGTCTTCCACAGAGTCTGCACCATTTTACCCTTCCACCAACCGTGAAGAAGTGTGCTTATTTTTTCACATCCTCTCCAATACTTGCAATTTTCTACTGTTGTTCTTGTTTTTTAATAATGGCCATTCTCTATGGTGTGAAATCATATTTCATTGTAGTTTTGATCTGCGTTATAATATAATAGTGATGTTGAGAATCTTTTCTTGTGCCATTTGTTTTTCCTCTTTGGAAAAAATGTCTATTCAAGTCCTTTGCCCATTTTTAAATTAGATTCCTTGTTGTTTTGTTGCTAAGTTGTGTGATCTCTTTATATAACATAGAAATCAAACCCTTGTCATATATTTGATTTTCTGAAGATTTTTTTTCCATTGAGTTTGCTGTCTTTTCACCTTCTTAACAAAATTGTTTGAAATGCAAACGTGTTAAATTTTGAGGAAGTCCCATTCATCTATTTTGTCTTTCAGTGCTGTGATTTGCGTGTAAGGTCCAAGAAACCACCACCTACCACAAGATCTTGAAGATGTTTCCCTACATTTTCTTCTAGGAGTGTTATGGATCTAGTTTTTATATTTAGGTCCTTGATCCATTTTGAGTTAATTTTTGTTATGGTATGAGATAGGGGTCCTCTTTCTTTCTTTTAGATATGTATATCCAGTTTTCCTAGCACCATTTGTTGAATAGGCTGTTTTGACCCAGTTTAGTGGGTTTGACAGCCTTGTCAAAAATCACTTGACCATAGATGTGAGGGTCTATTTCCAATCTCTCAATTCAATTCCATTGGTCAATCTGTCTGTCTTCATACCAGTACTATGATGTTTTCACCACTGTAGCTAGATAATATGCTAGTAAGTCAGGAAATAAGAGTCCTCCAACATTGTTCTTCTTTTAAAGATATATTGGCTACTTGGGGGCCCTTACCCTTGCAGATAAATTTGATAACTGGCTTTTTCAATTATACAATTGGAATTTATAGGGATTTTATTAAATCTGTAGATCAATTTGCATAGAATTGACATCCAAGTGATATTTAGTCTTCCAACCTATGAACAGAAAATTTCCTCCCATTTGTTTAGATAATCTTTGGTTTCATTGAGCAATGATTTTTAGTCTCCTGAATATAGGTCCTATATGTCCTTGGTCAAGTTTTCTTCTAAATATTTTATTTTCTTAGTCATTATTATAAATGGGATTTTCTTTTTCTGATTTCCTCCTCAGATTATTCATTAATGGTGTAGAGAAACCTATTGGTTTTTGCATATTAATTTTGTATCCCACCACTTTACTTAAATTGTCTATTAGTTCCAGTAATTTTGTTGTGGATTTTTAAAAAGATTTTTCTAAGTATAGGATCATATCATCAGTAAAGAGTGAAGTTTTACTTTTTCCTTTCCTATCTGGGTGCTTATTATTTCTTTTTCTTGCCTAATTGCTCTAGCTGGAACTTCTAGCACAATATTAAATAACCGTGGAGAGGGTGGGCATCCTAGTCTTGCCCCCGATCTCAGCAGGAAAGCTTTCAATCTTTTCAGTTGAGTACAATGTTAACTGTGGGTTTTTCATATATGTAATTTATTATATTGAGAAAGTTTCCTTCTATTCCTATTTTAAGGAGTGTTTTGTTTGTTTGTTTTTTTAATCAAGAAAGCATGTTGTATTTTGTCAAATGTCTTTTCTGCATCTTTTGAGATGATCATGTGATTTTTCTTCTTCAATTTCTTAATGTGGTATAATACACTGATTAATTTTCTTTTGTTGAACCACCATTGCAATACCTGTTATAAAGCCCACTTGATTGTGTTGTGTTTTTTAATGTGCTCTTGAATTTGATTAGTAAGTATTTTGTTGAAGAGTTTTGCATATATATTTATTAGAGTAATTGGTCTTTGATATTCTTTTTTCATTATATCTTTAGTTGGCTTTGGTATTAGAGTGATGTTGGCTTCATAAAATGAATTTGGTAGCATTTTTTCCTGTTCAAAGTTTTGGAAGAGTTTTCTACAAAAGGGTTTATCAATTTTGTTGATCTTCACTAAGAACCAAATTTTAGTTTTGTTTATTTTCTCTATTTTTTTAAAAAATTCTCCATTTTATTCCTTTCGGCTCTAAACTTTATTTTTTCTTTCTTTCTGCTTGCTTTGGAATTGGTTTGCTGTTCTTTTCCTAGTTCCTCCAGATGTGCAGTTAAGTCTTTGATTTTAGTTCTTTCTTCTTTTTAATATAAGTGTTGAGGACTATAAATTTTTGATCCACTGATTATTTTAGAGTGTATTGTTTAATCTCCATATATTTGTGAATTTTCCCTTTTTCTGTCTGTTATTAATTTCCAACTTCATTCCATTATGATCAAAGTGCTTTGAATAATTTCAATATTTTACAATTTATTGAGATCTGACTTATGTCCCAACATATGGTTTATCCTGGAGAAAGACACATGAGTACTTGAGAAGAATGTGTGCCCTGCTGTTTTGGGGTGTAATGTTCCATAAATGTCTGTTAGGTCTAGTTCATTTATCATATTATTCAAACTCTCAGTTTCCTTATTTATCCTCTGTCCAGATGTTCTATCTAATGTTAAGAGTGGTGTGCTGAATCTTCCAACTATTATTGTAGTGATGTCTATTTCTTTCAGTTTTGCCAGTGAGTGTCTCATATATTTGGGGCACCTAAGTTAGGTGCATAAATATTTATTATTGTTATTTCTTCTTGATGAAGTGTCCCTTTTATTAATATATTGTGACCTTCTTCATCTCTTATATCAGTGTTGCATTTAAAATCTATTTTGTCTGACATTAGTATTAGTACTCCAACTCTTTTTTTTTTGATAATGTCACCATTTTAAGGATAGTCAAACCAGAACTAGTTAATTTTGTTGACTAGCCTATTTACTGTATTTGAATAATAGGATCTTTATTTTGTTAGAGCAGTTGTGGGTTTATAGAAACATGTAAAGAGTACAGAATTACCATATACCACCCTCTCACACACAGAGTTTTCCAATTATTATCATTTTGCATTAGTGTGGTATCTTTGTTACAATCCATGAAACAATATTATTATAATTATGATATTAACTTTAGCACACTTTTTTATATTAGGGTTTACTCTCTGTGTTATTCAGTTCTATGGATTAACTTAGAACTGTTTGTGGGAATAATATATAGAATCTAAAATTTCCCTTATTGTTTCTTTCAAATATATAATTTAGTGGTATTAATTATATGCCCAAAGTTGTCCTTCCATCCCCATCATCCATTGCCAAAACTATTCCATAACCACAAATTGAAACTCCATACCAATTAAATATTAACTCCCTATTCCACAGCCACAATAGGCCCTTGCGTTCTAGATTCTGACTTTATGAATATGCATATTCCCCTTATTGTATATAAGTGAGATCATAAAGTACTTTTCCTTTTGTGTCTGCTTATTTCACCCAACATGATGTCTTTAAGGTTCATTCTTGTTGTGCCATGTATTCATTCCTCTTTAGGAAGGGAATAATATTTCATTGTATGTATATACCATATTTTGTTTATCCATTCATCTGCTGATGAACACTTGAGTTGCTTTTGGCAACTGTGAATATATCATTATGAACATTGGTGTGTAAATATCTATTTGAGTTCCTGCTTCCAATACTCTTGCATATATACCTAGAATTTAGATTACTGGTAATTCTATGCTTAATTTTCAGGGGAACTGCCAAACAATATTCCATAGCAGCTGCACCATTTTATATTCCCACCAAAAAATGAGTGTTTCTATTTTTCCACATTTTCTCCAACACTTGTTATTTTCTGTTGTTTTAATAGCAGCCATCCTAATGGGAGGGAAATGGTATCTCATTGTGATTTTGAAAATTGAAATCAGGGGCTTGACAGATATTTGTACACCAACATTCAATAGTTCACAATTGCCAGGAAAATGGGGGCAACCCAAATGTCTTTCAACAAATAAATGGATAAAAAAATGTGGTATATTTATATATACTAGAATAATATCATCTATAAAAAGGAATGAAGTTCTGTAACATGTGACAGCATAGATGAACCTTCAAGACATCAAGTTAAGTGAAATAAGTCTGATCTCACTGAAATGAAATAATTAGGATAAGTAAATTCATAGAGTTAGAAACTAGAATACACATTATCAGGGGTTGGTGTGGGTAGAGGGAACGAAAAGTTAATGTATAATTGGTACAAGGCTTTTGTTTGGGGTGGTGTAAAAGTTTTGGTAATGGATGGTAGTGATCGCAGCACAACATTGTGAATGTAACTAATACTGCTGAATTATATATTCTTAATGTGGTTAAGAGGGGAAATTTTAGATTGTATATAAGTTACTAAAATAAAAATTGAAAAAAAAAACATATAACACTGTACAGCACAAACAGCAAACTCTAATTTAAACTATGGAGTATAGTTGATAGTCTAATTGTAATAATATTTTTTCATCAGTTATAACAAAGATATCACACTAATGCAAATTAATAATAAGGAAAACTGCAGGTGTGAGAAAGGTGTCTCTAGACTATTTTCTGCATGCTTTTTCATAAATAAATAAATAAAATTTAATGCTTAGAAAGAAAATGAAAATAAGATGGTAGTTGACAGAAATCTGGTAGGCTGCCTAAAGCAATATGCCAGAAATGGGTTGACTTTTATAAAGGGTACTTATTGGCTTACAAGCTTACAGTTCTGTTGTAGTTTTAGACTTTTGTAAACCCCATAAAATTATGTCCTTAAATTGGTCTATTCCTGTGGGTATGGGACCTTTTGTTTGGATTGCATTCAGTTGAGGGCCATTTGATTGGATTGCTTCAGGGGGTGTAGCCAAGGGTAGATCTTGATCCTCTTGCTGGAGTCCTTTATAAATGGGAGAGAGGAGGCTTCAGACAAAGAAAGAAATGTCCAGAAGCTGAGATAGAAGGCCCCTAGATCCAGAAACTGAAATCAATGGAACACAGAAGCTGAGGGGAGCCACTGAAGCCAGAATCTGAAAGCAATAAGGCTCAGAGGAGAGGAGACAGATGAGCAGATGACTCCATGTGCCTGATTGTCCACAGCTGCAGGTCAGGAAGAAAGCATGGCCTGATGGTGCCTTGATTTAGACACTTTCATGGCCTCAGAGCTGTAAGCTTTTAAGTTAATAAGTCCCCATTGTAAAAGTCAACCCATTTCTGGTGTATTGACTTGGCAGCCTTTAGCAAACTAAAACACATTCTAAGGCTGAGAAAACATGTCCAGATCAAGGCATCATAAAGCATTGCTTTCTTCCCAAAGACTGGCTGCCAGTGATTCTGGACTCCTCTGTCAAAAGGCAAGGCACATGGCAGCATTTACTGTTTTCTCCCTTTTCTTCTGAGTTTTGTTGCTTCAGCTTCCTGCTTCTGTGATTTTCTCTCTGTCTCTCTCTCCATATTAATTCCTTTTATGATGGACTCCAGTAAGAGGATTAAGATCCACCCTGGGCCAAGACTTAACTGAAATAGATTAATCAAAAGGCCTTACTTACAATAGGTTTACATCCACAGGAATGGATTTGTTTTAAGAACATACTTTTATGGGTTCCATAAATCTTCAAACCATCATACATCTGTATAATTAAAACAATCTTATCAATGTATTTAAATAACAATTTTAAAAAAGAAGGGTTATATGTTGTTCTGCATTGTATGATACTCCTTATTCTTTTGTGAATGTTACTTTCACTTATAAATATGTTTTCTATATTGTGCTATAAAATTCATAAGTATTTTAAAAACTGAATGCTGTGCTAAAGTGGATGGAATCAATTTGATTAACTGGTTTTACATTACTTAATTATCTTATTTTAATAACAGTTGTGAGATGACAACGTTTTCACATAAAGATATCCATTTTTATATATTTTTCCTAGGTTATATACACAGAAAATATATCAATTATCAACTATTATAAACAATTTTACATATTTTTAAACCATTTTGGTCAAATTAATATCTCCCAAGAGTATTAAAATGGTATGTTTTCACCAGATTTGTATGGCAGTATTGGTAGTAGATTGATTGCAGAAATATCCCCAAATTTTCTGACTCCATATTCCTTGCAATGTAATGTTGCAGCTCTTCCTATCAAGAGGTAGAGTTTATTTCTCCATGACTTGAAACTAAGTGGGTCTTGTGACTGGCTTTGGCTAATAGAATGTGAAAAAAAAATGTTAGTATGCCTATTCCAAAACTAGGCCTCAAGAAGCCGAGCTTGCCTCTGCCCTCTCTCTTAGAATCTCGTCTCCACTCTAATAATAAGCTTGGGCTTGGCGGCTGGAGGACAAGAAACCATATGGAGTCTCAGCTGTCTCCACTGAGTTCATTGTAGACCAGCTTAGGGACAGCCAATACCACGGATTCATGAAAGATGAAAGCCAGCTGTGGTCATCAGGGCTGGCTACCTCACATGCACCTGCATGAAAAAGCCAAGATATTATCAGAAGAACCAACCAAACAACCCATAGACAATGAGCAAAAATAAATGTTTCCTGTTGCATTTCACTGAAGTTCTGTTGGTGCTTTTTGGGGGAACATTATTGTGGTATTAGATGGTGTCCAGTTTACTTTTTCTCATCAGCATAGGATATTTTATATTCTGATTTGTTAGGCACAAAATGGGTACCATGCTCTCAAAAGTTTTAAGTGTCTCGTAGATCATATCTGTAATAATTCAAATCCTCAGATAATTACATGTTTAGAGCAACTGAACACAGACATACACCATGGAGGCTATTGCATTTGTGCTTATAATTGTTCGTTTTGAAGGACCTATATCAGACAATGACATACAAAGAAATACAGTAACTGTAAGAAGGAGGTTTTTCATGTTCTTAATCTGAGAGTTGTAAATATAACCCACCATTAAGTCTTTGTTTCAGTTTGGTAATATAATGACATTTAAGATAAGATGTTAACATTAAAATACACAAATTAGTTAACACTGGGTGAAAAGTTAATTTTATGTGATCTGGTTTATGATTTTTGGATTCAGGTAATATTCTGATACTTCCATTAAAAAAAACTTTATGGTTAGACTAGCAAATTGGTATTGAATTTTTAAAAATGGAGTTGGTTTTTAAAACAAGGAGATAAAGGGAGAAAATTAAACAATTTTTCCTTATGAATTTTTGCAATATGAGAATGTAGACTGCTCTGACCCCAAATGTGAACACAAGATTTGTCAGTATCTATGTTCAGGAAAGCAAGTCTCCTAATGCCTTGGGTTTATTACTAGAATGCCAGCTGTGCTTAAAACAGAGACATAGAGGTAGCAGAGTACACGCTCATTTTTTCAGGCTGGGTATGTAAAATATCGCTGCTATTTCAGTTTTGGGAAATGAAAATGAAGGCAGGTTTGTGCTAAGTGTAGGTTAGGTCTACATATTGGCAAACTAGTGAACTTAGAAGAAAAAATAGATATGTAAAGTTATCTCCTGGCCATTAATTAAGAGCAATAAGACAGGAGGATTGCAAAAACCAGGGCATGCAAAGTAAAGTAACATCCAGAAAGGGTCCCAAAGAATAATGTCAAGAAAAATAGAGTTTGTAAATAGGTGACAAGGTAGAATTTAGAACAATGACACTTAGAAGTAAGGGTTTAGCCCATGTACCAAGTACAGCCTCAGAGTTTTCTACTTGTCTCCAGCATCACCTCCTCTGCTTATAACCCTGCCCCAACTATCTCCAGTGTTCTGAGAGTTCTCCTTTTATGATCTTAGCATTTCCCATAGTATTGTAATTCCATATTTACAGGCCTAGATGGTGAAATCTCAGGGGACAGTGATCTTTTCTAAACCAATGTTGCATCCTTAGTCCCTCACATAGTGCTTGGTTCATAGGAAGGTGCCCAATAAATGGCTATTTGAATGGAAGGTTGGATGTCGAAGTAGAGAACGTTCGTAGTGCATCTGGACTCCAAGGTACCACCATATGGCAGGAAGAAAAGAAGGCAAGACAGTGTCTGAGGCTCCTCTGGTTACTGAAGTTTGAGATAGAGAAAGTTAGACATGGCAGAAAGAAAATATGAAACAGCAGTGTTTCAGTTTGCTAAAATCTGTTGGGAGCAATGTACCAGAAATGTGGTGGCATTTATAATAAGAAATTTATTAGGTTAAAAGCTTACAGTTCCGCAGCTGTAAAAATATCCTAATCAAGGCATCATCAGAGATGCTGTCTTACTGGAGGTCAGCTGCTGGTGATCCTGGACTCTTGCTATGTGACAAGGCACAATGGCAGTTCTGCTGAGGTATCTGCCTTTGCATCCAGGCTCACTTCCCTTCTGAACTCAGCTGTGGCCTATCAGGCACATGGGAGTGTTCACTCATCTCTCTCTTTTCCTCCCAGCCTTGTTCCTTCAGCTTCTTCCTCTCCCTGGGACTTCGATCTCAGCCCTCAGTGGGCCTATTTCTGTGCCTCTGGTTTCAACCTCCAGCTTCTAGGATCTCTCTCTCAGCCTCTGGAGTTTCTCTTCTGTCTCTGCTGTTTTTTTTCTGTGTGTCTCTGCATGTTTCTCCTGCTTATAAATGACTCCAACAAGAGGACCAAGACCTACCCTGGGTCATGCCACACTAAAGTAATCCATTCCCAGGCCCACAACTGAATCCAATCCAATCAAAGGGTCCCCCACCCACAGGGATGGATTAGTTTTGAGAACATGATCTTTTCTGGTATGCACAAAAAGCCTAAAACTGTCAGAAGTAGCATCCAAGAACTACTGAGGCGCATTTTGGCATAAGTAACCTCTGCTTGAGAAGTAAATTGGCCCAAGACCTCAGCAGCTCAGAAATCAGAGGATTGCACTGTGACTGAAAGGGGTGAGTGAGTAGAACACATTCAAATAATTTAATTTTTTAGTGTCTTAATCTCCATCTATCAAATCAAAATTTCATAAAAACTATTAATTTTATAGAAAAAGTATTTTAGTAAGTTCTTGCCACCTTATTTCCGTTGATAGAGAATGCAAAGCTGCATGCCAATTTAACTTCTTAAGCTTAGTATGAAGCCATATTGCACACAAGGCTTATTTTATTTTATTTTTTTAGAGATCTGGAGTAGTTATTGTATTATAAGACAAAATAGACTTTACAGCAAGAAATTTTACTATAGATACAGTGAGATATTACATAATAACAAAAAGGTCAGTACATCAGAATATGACCATTGTAAATATATGAACACTTAAGAGCTAATCCTTCATATACCTAAAGGAAAAACTGGCACTTATCTCAGAGATAATCAAGTAAAGAAGGATGGGGCAAGGTTACTGTCAGTTCCTCCAAATTTATGCTGCCAACAAATAGCATTATGACATTAAGTCATTAGAAACACAACCTTCCATCCATTTCTTAAGCCTTATTCTATCACAGGCAAAACAACTTGGATACAGCTCTGTAGGTATCCCAAGAATGCTTACCTCTGTGTCCTGAGTGCTTTAAACTGACTTTTGCTTTCTCAGGCTCAATTTTTCTACTTTACACCAGGATTCAGTTATGAGGATGATTCTAGCCACATCACCAGGCCCCACTACAAGTGCAGTTTGATCCTGGAAAAGAAGGCAGAAGATAAAAGCTGAGGATGAGGTTTGCCCACCCCTGTCAAGTTGGCATAGACTATATGCTAGCCTGAAACTATAGGAGAGGGAATTGTGAGGGGCCTTAGGGTAGGGCCATTAGGGTATATGTTAAATTTGTAGTTGTTGTTCTCTAAGAACTAGGCTGTGTTGTTTCATACTGGAATGGTGATGACACTTAGGGTATGGATTACAATAAATTGCTTCAGCATGGGCTGTTTCTCTTTCTTGTTTTAAGCCAAGTTTCTTTAGAGTCATTGATTTTGAGCTCACATTGTTTGATCAATTTAGGGGAATTTGGGAATTTAGAATTGGTAGCCTGATTGAAGAACCAAGACAAAATACACAAAAAAAATTAGAAAACAATATATAAAATTATATAATCTATAGCTTGAGTAGTGCTGAGTTAGGGTAGGAATAATCAAGGTAGACTGCTCAGTGGAGGTGATACTTTACCCTCTATCAAACAAGAATAGTATTTGGATAAGAAAGATAAAGAAATTTCTGAGGATTCAGATAAATCAAAAGGCAAAGAGAAACCTGGGAAAGTTTTGACCTATATGAATAAAGAAATTAATATCCTTACTATATAAAGAGTACTTAAAATTAATAGGCAAAAAGATAAATAAACCAGTAGAAAAATATACCAAGACCATGGAGAGCAAATTCTCAAGAGAAGAAATACAAATGACTCTTAAATATATTAAAAGATGCTCAGCATCCTCTTAATTAAACAAATTGACATCTAAAAAGAAGTGATGCATAATTTTTTGCATATATGCTTGAAAAAAATAATAGTACAACACACTAACAAAGATTTGGTGATGGGCACTCTCATACTCTACTATGCACATTTATGAAAACTTTATATAAAAAAGTATAAAGTCTTTATTAAGTAACACTTTTCCATGAGTCCTATCCTGACCACCCTGTTTAAAATTGTTCCCTCCAACACTCAATTGCTCTTCCTCTGGTCTACTTGTTTTTTATAGACTCACTACAATTAAACTTAATATATAATATACTTATTTGATCATTTTTACAAATTGTCTTTCTCCCTTCACTATAATGTATATATATTTCATCTGTTTGGTTCACTGATGTATCCTAATCACCTAAAATCATACTTTGTACACAGAACAGACTCCATTTGCTGAATGGATGGATGCATGGATGCATTGATTCATGAGTATGTACTATGGAATCAATAAATGTTCATATGTTTTGACACAGGAATTTCTATTTCAGCAAGTCAACCTAAGAAAATTATTAGATATGTTTGCAGGAATATATACAAAAATGTCTATTACAATATTATTTGTAATAACATAATACAAACAAAAAAATTGAGAGATTAGTTGAATAAATTGACATTACATACCAAGGACTGCTATATAAAAATTTTTAAATAAGAGATTAGTTGAATAAATTGACATTGAATACCAAAGATTTCTATATAACCATGAAGGACTTCTATGTATGTTAACACAGAAAGATGTTACTAGTAAATCATTAAATTTGTTGGAAAAATTACACAAAGTAGCATGTACAATACCAATATTTGTTAAAACCACTAAAACAGTGCATCAGACTGTTAAAGTTATCTCTTGTGTAAATATGGATATTAACCTGAATAATAATGTGGTAGATTGAATTGTGTACCCAGTTTAGACATGTTCTTAATCTTAATCCACATTCCTGGATCTCTTAAAGATGTTATTTTTTGTGACCGTGTGTCCCAACTGTATGAGGTAGGGTGCTAGTGCAGATTACTGGAGTACTTTATAAACAGAAGAAATATAGACATAATCAGAGAAAGTCATAGGGAGGAGCCAGAAGCTGAAGTGAACATAACCCAGAAGAGAAAATAGAGGGCAATGACATGTGACATGGGGCAGGGATACCAACCAAGGAACCCCAAGGATCTCTGGCAGCCAGCACCATAATGCTATAATCTTTGGGGAGAAAGCAATCCTTGCTAATACCATGATGTTGGACTTCTGGCCTCTGAAACAGTGAGCCAATAAATGCTTGTTATTTAAACCAACCCATTCTGTGGTATTTGTGTTAACAGCTAAGGCAGAACTAAGACAAATAAAAAGGAAATAAACAATAATGGCAATATATTTTGACATAAATCAAATGCCAAAAAATATTTAGTTTTGGTGGGGTAGAAAGCATTCTTGTTCTTTTTTTGTATTTTAGGTATGAGTACTATACTATTTGATACTGCTTATAAATTCCAAAAATAGATATTGGATTATGTTTGTAAACTGGTCTGTCTGAGGTTTCACTTTTACTTATGATGAGAGCTTTGATTGGACCATGTCAGTACGGCATTGAGTCCCTGCCCCTTGGTGGGTGGGGACTCACAGATAAAAGACATGACAAAGGACAGATTTGGGAGTTTTGAGCTGGAGCCTGGGAAGCAAGCATACAGAGGAGAAGAGCAGCTGAGCCCGGAGAGACTCGAGCCCCAGGGAGAGAGACAGAGCTGGTTGCCTGACAGCCTACAGCTGACCTTGTGGAGAAAATAGAGGATCTGAGCCTGGAGATAAATGAGTCCTGGGAAGACAGGAACCCAACAAGCCTGAACTCTTGGCAGAAGTTGGCAGCCATCTTGTCCCAACACACGGCAAGAGACTTTGGTGAGGGAAGTAACTGATGCTTTATGGCATGGTAACTGTAAGCTTCTACCCTAAATAAATACCCTTTATAAAAGCCAACAGATTTCTGGTATTTTGCATCAGCACCCCTTTGGCTGACTAATACAAGTACATTCCTCCTACTAGTGTAACGCACCTTTTAATTAACTTTAAAAATATTGAATCATGGCAGTTTTAGAACTTATAAAACAAACAAAACTCTGAAATAAAATTCTTATTATTAAGCAGATGATTTCCTACTCTGAACTTTAATTCATTCACTTGTAAAATGAAAATAATAATTCCTTTTCTCAGAGATGGTGAGAATAAAAGGGATCTTATTAAGAAATCTTACAAAATACCTGCTGTATGATATTTCCACTTGTACCCTGGTCCTTCTCTTCAAAATAGTCCAACAAAGAAAAAGAAAAGTTTAGCATTGAATTTTGTCCTAAATTCCTCATCTGCAAAGACAGACTATATCAGGTGTCTAGGAAAAGCATCTTTGTTCACTTTTAGATCACAACATTTTTGTTTACTTGTATAGGTCACTGATCTGGATCCAATGGAGATAATAACATCTGACTATCTTAAAGTGTGATAGTAAGGATAAGCGTAAAATTCTATTTAAAGGACATCAAATGTTAAAAATAGAAAAGTATTTAATAGCATGGTTTTGCTCTTAAAATGATAAATTAGAAGCCAGTTAGAAAGTGAAACATAAAAACAGAGCAGGAATCATGAACTTGGCTCACAGGAACCTTGAATCCATTGGCAGAGAGTTGCTGCTTTTATCCATTATCAGCTCAAGACACTCTTACACAAACTTCATGGAGATAAAAGGCTGAATATCTTATTACCAGCTTCCTTGTGGCCTGTGGCCAAATCTTTTTTTGTGATTTGAGCTTAATTACCTTGAAAGAGGTGCATCAGTTTTATGAGGTTACAAATAAAAAGAAGATTTAGATCTTCCTTGTGTGAAACTAGTCTGTAGATTGAATTCTAAACAATTGTCACTGTTCCAGCTTTGTAAAAAAGTGGCTCAGTACTTTAAGAAAACACACAATGCCAAGTAAAATTGCTCTTCCTGAGCCCCCAAATCAGTATTAAAATAAATAGAAACAATTAAATTTTTTTATTGATGCAACTCTGAAGCACAATACCTACCAGTGCATGTTATTCTTAAGGTGCTGATAACTTCCATTAAGTGCAAAACTGTTTTTTTTTTTTTGTTGTTGTTGTTGTTGTTGTTATTCCCTTAATGATTTTAGCAGGTGAGAATATTAAAATGCATCTTACATTCTAGAAATGTCATCTATCAGCATGAGCTTTGACTACTCTACTTAAATACCTTTAGGGCACTCAGTACTCCAAACTTCTGGGAATCAATACTATTCTCCTTAAAACAAATTTAAGGGCTAGAAAACATACAGCATTCAGTATGTTTAGCTGTAAGTTACTGTGGAAATTTGGGCATTATCCTCCTACAGTTAAGCAACAGGCTTAGTATATTGCCTGTGTAGAATAGGCGTTTGACTCTTGTCACTTTCACATAAGACAAATAAGGATGACCCATCTTCATTGTAGAAGCAGTCAAATGAATTGCCTGCTTATTAGTTTTACATGAATGACTTTTTAAGATATGTAGCAGTTGCATGTCCTAAAAAACAAACAAGCACAAAAAAGGAAAATGATTCATAGAGAGGACATAAGAGTTTGCAATTTGAGGTAGGAGAATAATAACTTTAGTGATACTGTCCTTGGAATATTTCTGTGTTCATTTACATTTTGTCTAAGACATATGACCCAGAGACCAAAAGTTGATCGTGCACTCAGCTGGCTACTTAAAGCCAAATAAACTCCTTTCTATAACAACACTTCAGTTAAGTAAATATTGGAAAATGGGGTGATTAATAAGATTTTCTCTTTATTCCATTAACTCACCTATGATGTGAGATTACCAAGACAAGGATAATCTTAAGAAGAGACATATGAAGCTTTTACTCTTAAATAATTGAATTCTTTGCTCTCAGCTCTGTGCTTTCAATCCTATGCACCCTTGTAGTACTTTCTCCCACTCAGTTGTTATACTTGTCTATAAGATAAAATGACACTTTTTTGTGTATGGCCTTGCTCTATAATATTTTAGAGACTTATTTATGTATTTTTAATTAATTTTCTTATTTTTAAAAGAAGGTTTAGATTACATAAATGTTACATAAAAAATATAGGGGATTCCCATAAGCCCCACTACCTCCCTTTCCCACACTTTCCCACATTAACAGCATCCTTCATTGGGGTGGTAAATTTGTTACAATTGATGAACACATATTGAAACATTGCTACTAACTGTGGACTATAGTTTAGATTATAGTTATACTCTATCCCATACAATTTTGTAGGTTATGACAAAATGGCCTGTATCTGTCTTTGCAGTGTCATGCAGGATAATTCCAATGTCCCGAAAATGTCCCCATATTACATCTATTCTTCCCTCTCCCTCCCTTTAGAACCTCTGGTGGTCACTGCCTTTATATCAATGATAAAAGTTCTTTCATTGGTAGACTAATAATAAGTCTATAGTAGAATAATAGTTTGTCTATTTTAGTCCATTGTTCATTCCCCAGTCTTGAAGATTTGGGGATGGTGATGCCCACTCCACTACTAAATGAGAGGGGGCTTAGAACCCATGGGGCAGATGGATGGAACTGTCTTGTTTGTAGTTGCAGACACTCTCTGTTCCTTGGGATGGGCGTTGTCCATCATCATCTCCTTATTAGTTGTCCTGGGTGAGTCCAGTGAACTGGAGAGTAGGTGTTGCCACTTTGCTGAGATTCAGGGCTCAACTGGTACATGGATGGACCAAAGATTTAAGTCACTGGGACATATATTTATCAAGTATAGTGCTAATTATAGGTTCAAATAAAAGGGTCAGAAGAACCATGTGTAGGGAAACTAAAAATGAGTCTAACTCTGTTACACTGGGGAGCATAAATTCCAAAGTAAGGCCCACTGACAGAATGCTGAATTTACTATCCTAAAACAAGTGAAAGGGAAAGAGAAAGAAACAAATGGACACAAAACCTCTAGAATATATTCTGAATCTAGGTTCTTTGAAGTTTAGCTTAGCCTCATCCAAATACTTCTCTAAAACCACATAACTCTCCATGCCATAGTACAAAATACAATATCGTTCACATTTTAATGAAAGTTCTATTAAACATTAAATATACATGAATCCATCCCCTACAATTTTCTCAATTTCTTGAAAGGAGAGATGCTGATTTTCTACTCTAATTTCTAGTTAGTATCATAGTAGGTTCTCAATAAGATAGGTGGATTTATATACATTAATTAAAATTGACTAGAACAAATATATTATCAAAAGTTTTGAATGAGCTTCTTTAATATTTTTATTTTAGCCAGCATAACATAGAAGGAACACCTAAATATGACCCCCAAGTCAAATTTAGAGCAGAGCCTGAATAGACAGAAACATTAGAATAAAAGTGACATAAGAAGAAGCTGTGAAAATCAATGGGGAATACATATGAATTTTTTTTTAAAGTCCAGGTTAAAGTAATTATTGATAAAAAATAAGACTTTAATTGCCTCTAATTTAATAGCATAGATATTAAATAAATGAAGAGAGGCAGAATTTGAGTAAAGAGTGTCCCCAAAGACTCTTCTGGAATCAAGAATGGATTTCCTCAGCTTATCAAGATATTGGAGCAAGAAATTAAGGTTGTTACAACTTTATTTCTTCATGGAACAAATATTTATTGAATACCTCCTTAGGTGCTGAAGATGTTAAGTAAAACTGATATGGTCCTTACCTTTATGGAGTCAAACATATACTGGGGAGACAAACATTAACCACAGAAATAAATGAATAATTTATTAATTATTAATAATTAATTACAATTATCATAAAGAATATATAGAAAACTGTGTATGAACAAAATGGTTAGATTAGTTAGCTTAGATTAGAGGGTCAGAAAAGATCTTGTGTGGTAGACAACTTTTGAGAGACATGATGGAGCAAAGGAATTACTAGGCAGAGAGAACACATGCTAATCTAGGAATGAGCCAGCTGTGTTTGAGGAATTAGGATAAAAGGACAGTGTGGTTAAACTACATAACATGACTGTTAGGACCGACATGAAGAAGTAGGGAGGGTTTCTAGCATAAAAAGCCATAAAGAATATTAAATATATATATTTAATTTTATATAATTGGATTGGGAAGTCAATAAAAGGGTTTTTTTTTTTTTTCTCAGTGAATGATCTAATTTGTTTTAAAATGATCACTTTAGTTGCTGTGTTGAAAATGTATTAGAGAAGGGCAGTAGTTAGGGATTCTGATTAGAAAGCCATTCCAATAGCCCAGGCAAAGACAATGCTAGCCTGGAAAACTGGGGTTGATAGTGGAGAGGGAGTGATGAATTTAGATCTATGTCCAAGAACTAGAACCAGTATGACTTTCTCATATATTGAATGCGGATTTTGGGAAAAGGTGGAATAAAGAAGGCACCTTAGGCCTCTGCCCTGACCACCTGGGTGGGTAGAACTGTTATTTGTCTAAGCTTTAGAGGATGGACGAGTAAGGTTATTTTGCTTTGGATGTAATAGAATGCTCTGGGGATTTCTGTTCTGTTTTGTTTTGTTTATTGCGGTAACATATATATAACAAAATTTTATGTTTTATTTAACCATTTTTAAGTGTTAAAATATTGTGTTACCATCACCACCAGTCATTACTAAAACTTTTCATCACCCAAAACAGAAACTCTATACCCATTAAGCAATAACTTCCCATTCCCCCTCCTTCCAGCCCCTGGTAACCAATATTCTACTTTCTGTCTCTATGAATAAGTTTTCAAGGCTCATCCACATTGTAGCATGTTTCAGAACTTCATTCCTTGTTATGACTGAATAGTATTCCAACGTTTGGATATAGCACAGTTTGTTTATGCATTCATCTGTTGATGGACACTTGGGTCATTTCTACGTTTTGGCTATTGTAAATAATGCTGCTATGAACATAGGGGTAAAAGTATCTGTTTGAGTTCCTGCTTTCATTTCTTTTGGTTGTATACTTAGCAGTAGAATTCCTGGGTCATGTTCTATGTTTACCTTTTTTGAAGAACTGCCAAACCGTGTTCCACAGCAGGTGCATCATTTTACATTCTCACTAGCAATGCACAAGGGTTCCAATTTTTCGACATCCTTGTCAACATTTGATATTTTCCATTTTTTTCTTTCATTTTAAAAATAATAACCAACCCTAGTGGGTTTTTAATAATAGCACACCCTATGAAGTGTTATCTCATTATGGTATGCTAATGTTTTGACATGTTGAAAGAAGCCTATGAGAGAGTCAAATGAGGAGGTCAAGTGGGTATTTGAATATGTGAGTCTGGAGCACACCAGAGATTTCTGTGCTGAAGATATAAATTTAGGATCCATAGGCATATAGACAACATTTAATGTCATGGGAGTGAGTAATACTATCAAGGAAGTATGTGTAGAATAGTATGTTTCAAAAATTTGCATCCATGGATAGTAAAATTGACATTCAATGTACATGCAGACCACAAATTTTAGGTAAAACCTTTTGGAGAGATTCATTAGAATTTAAAATAACATATTGCAATATAAAATATTGATAAATAAAACACTGATATATACCCAATACATTACAGTTATCATATACCATATAGTATAATGCAATATAAGTAAATTATTACAAATAAAATATAATAGAATAAAATGTTATAATTACTATGTTATTATAATACATTTTAAAAATATTATATTTTAATAAAATAGTAATATATAACAGTAACAACAATAATAATTACACTTATTTCATTTTTGTTAGATATTATTTGGAATCATTCAACAAGCAACCACACCCAGTTATTTGAAGGATTTCTTAAACCATAAGATAGATTTCTCATCTAGACTTTATTTTCTTGGTTTTTAGTTATGCTAATTAGAAAATCAAATTTCAAAATGATAAATCATCAAGAATAGCCACATACATTTGTTGACTCTGATGAACAGTTCTGGATACTTATGTCAAACATAGGATAAGAAATGGTTGACAAATTTCTCCTTAAGCCCAGTCAATGACTCTTTTAGCTACTCTTTCAACAAACATAACACATTCAAAAACTGGAATTGTGCATGTTTCAGCTTGTGAAGTAGCAGAAATGGGTTCCTAATATTGTCTAGTTTTCATTCAGTTCTAAAAGTTGCAAATTCAGTTTTTAAATATTCCATGTGTCAATATAACTCTACTGCAGACACTTACTCTCATCTTCATACCATTGACCTTGTCGTTATCAATAACTTCAATGTTTCCAAAATATCAATTTCAATTTCACTCATTCCATTCTCTGACCACAACCTTTTATCTTTCCAACTTATTCCTTCTATAACTTCCAACAATCCTGCAACTACAACATAATCAGTAATCCATTGAATTAACCACTTTAATTCCTGATCCCATTGATATTCCATCTCTTCTCCTTATCCATTTAAAATTCCATAGTCAAGCCTTAAAACTTTCTGTTGCATACATCCTTAAAGCCCTTACTTTTCTCTTGCTTTTGCTTTTTTTTCCTTAGTAAAATCACTACCCTGGTTAAATTCATCTTTCTTATTACTGCACCTGTGTATCATATTTTAGTGCAGAAAAATACACAACCATGTTGATTATATTCATTTTATATTCATGCCCTCAAACCTCAAGTGGTCCATTAATTCTGTTAGGCAATCATACTGCAGACCTAGACCAACTGCTCTCTCATTCTCCTTTATGTCTCTTATACCTCTCTTCAAATGCCCAACCCTTCTTTCCCCATTGTCACTCTCAGCTGATAATCTTGTTTCTTTATTCTCAAAAGAAGAAGAGGAAGAAGTAGGAGGAGAATAAAAAGGAGAATAAGGAGAAGAAGAAGGAGGAGGAGGGAATCCTAAGAGAGAACTCGTGGAGGCTCCCACCATCTCATGTAACATTGATGTCTGCACCCTCATAGTCTCCTTTACCATCTGTTACTGTGAATGAATGATCCACACTCCTGCCTATGTCCGATCATTATCAATCCATCCTCTCTCTGTTACTCAAGGACAGCTCCACCAATTCTCCCTCTCTTTTCTAGATCATTCCTGTAAGTAGACAAATATGATGTTATTTCCCTTGTCTAAAATGAATGGATGAATGAATGAATGAATGAATGCACATTCCTGACCCCGCTTTCTCTGCTGCTGTCACCTCACTTCCTTTCTCTCTCTCTCTCTCTTTTTTTTTTTTATAGTAAAATACCTCAGAAAAATTTACTCAACTTGCTGTCTTCAAGTCATATATCTTCATTTTAAAAAAATATACTCTAGTAAGATTTTCATTCCCACACACCATCAAAATGACCCTTTTTAATATCTTCAGTTACCTCCACCTGGTTAATTCAATGGCCAGCATCCAGTCCTCATCTTTTCTGAGCAATCAGCAGGTTTTGACACAGTTGATGACTTTTTCTTGATGTTCTTTCTTCACTTGGCTTCCAGGATATCATACCTGACCGGTTTTCCTCCTGGTCAGGTTATTTTATCTTAGCACAATTCATCTGCCACCCCATTATTTGTATCTCAAGCTAGATGTTCTAAACAAAACAACACTTGTATGTGAAAATCATTTAAAATCCTACTGATCATGTAGTTTGTAATGAATCTTCTGGAGGAAAAATCATCAAAATCTCACATTTCCCACTTGTGAAATTTATTTGAAGAATATATATATACATGACTGTATATATTTATACACACACATTTTCAGCCAAACTGCAGACCATTTTATGACCCATAAGGTGCCATTAGTGTTTTACAAACCACATCATGAGAAAATCCTTGGTCTCACTAGCACTTAAAATATGGTCCATGAAAGGAACATTCCACATGTAGAAACTTGGATTTGGTCATTGCATGAGTCCATGAAAACAAGGACATGGAACTTTCTCTCTACTTAATGTTAGACTCCAAGGTGGGAAAGTATGGAGAAGCTACCTCAAATATATTTGGAGAAATGAGGACATCCTGATTTCTGATTAGAACCCTGTGATTGACTGAGCAACCAGAGACAAGAATGGGGCAGTAGACTTCAGCAGTAGACTTCAGCATGTAACAAGTACCTCCAGAGGAGATGAAAAACATTTTAATGGATGCCTGCAAAGGCTATTTCGCTTCTGAAGCAGACATACCCTCTCCATCAATTCCTGGATCATGTGTAAATATCCCTTTTCACAAATTGTATCATATCCAATGGAGAGGATAAAAAAGGCAATATGGCATAGCCCCAAAATGCCTGAGACCACCCAAAGAGAAAGTATTTTAAAGCACATTTCCTTAACTTAAGAACTTTAGTACTAAGCAGAATCTCAAGAGCCAGATTCAGACATACAAAAATAAATTTATATTTTTTGCACACCTGAGTTACAAAATTCATAAAATTTATACAATTCAGATTTGGCAAAACACAGATATCTTTCTTGTGTTTTTTTCCTTTAATTTGAATTTTACTTGACTTATAAGCCCCCATTTAAGTAGATGGCAGAAAACTTAACTTTCTTAATCCACAGAAAAAATCACTTAAAACAAACAATTTAAAACACAATCATTTTAATTAAATACTCTATAAATTCAGAATATTTTTTCTTTCACTCTGCTCCTTTTCTCCTTTTTCCTCCAAGAGCACCGTTAGACATAGCTCTGGCTTTGTAGGAAGGGGACTGGGTCAGCGTGCATTCCCTGAATGCTAACTCCACTGTGAGTAAATTGTCTCAACTCATCTTCAGATGTCCAAGACATCACCATGTTTTCTGGCTTATAAAGTCTGAACAATTTCTGATGAAGACATCTCTTTCACACCTGCAAGACCCCCTCTCATCTACTGGCCCCTTGGCCACTTTCACTTGAGGATGGGATGATGTTAAAGAAACTTTTGATGCTTTCACCCACATCTCTGCTGTGCAAGGAATAAGCCACAAATATCATCAGTTCTATTTGCCTGAGTATCTTACTAAGTCATTGCTCCACTATCAGTCCCACTGCTTGATGATTGCCAAGCTTCTTCTGAAATATTCCTGTTTCACAGAATGCACAATTGAAAGTAGGAAAGAGTTACCCTAACCCTGGGATCCAGGTAAAATAATCTGAGGCTTTTGTCATACCCCGACCCCAAAGCTGGAATTGCTAAAAAACAGATGGAAACCACACGCTTGCAGCTGAAATTTTTTTCTATTTCTCCTGTTGGTTCTTCCTATCTTTTTTGTGAGAAACTGTTTCATAAAATCTTAGTTTCCTAAGGCTACTTAACAATGTACCGCAACTAGGTGGCTTAAAACAACAAAAATTTATTGTTTCACACTTCTGGAGACGAATCAAGTTGTTGGCAGGGCCATGTTTCCTCTCAGACCTGTGGAGGCCAATACTTCCTTGTTTCTTCTAGCTTCTGGTAGTTTGCCAGCAATCCATTGTGTTCTCTGCCTTAGTCGTCGCTCGGCGTTTTCCTCTTCTCTCCCCTCACCTATCTCTGTGTACAAATTTCCTCTTATAAAGACACTAGTGAAATTGTATTAAACGTCCATCTACACCACTATGACCTCATTTTAACTTTAATTCCATTTGCAATGATTCTATTTCCAAATAAGGTTATATTCATAGATACCAGGGTTTAGGACTTCACCTTATCTTTTGGAAGGTGCAATTCAACCTATAACATATAGTATAAACATTATCTTCTGGTTTCTCTAGTTTGAAACCAAACTTGGGACACCTGTTCCTCATCCTCCCCCCCCCAATATCTAGCCTTCCAAACAAATACCCATATCTCCATTTTCCCTTAACTGCCAGTTTTTGCAATTGAAATGGTGCTTTAAAATATATTTTGGATCTAAAAGTAAAAATTTATACTTTCTCCTTACTAGGTTATTTTGTGTCGCCCCTTCTTATGAGAGTAAGCTTTAGCCTCAAACTAGCTTTAATGATGTGTGGTATACGTGGCATAAAGCAAATATAAAAAATAAAAATGCCACTTGAGAAAACCATGAATGTGTGATGGCATAAAGGCCAAAATATTTCTTCTATTGAGTAGTCAAAGTAGATGAAAACTGAAATGCTATTGGATTCCTCAACAAGGAAGACATTACTGACTTTCGCAAGAGCAGTAGAGACACAAGCCAATTTAGAAAGATTTTACAGGAAGTAGAAAGTGAGAAAATAAAGATGTCATCTGTATGTTGCTCTTCAAGAAGCCTGGTTGTAGTCAAATTCAGCAACACTAATTTAAACACAGAGAGGTAGTTGGATATACATATAGTTAGAAAGATTTTATTTTTTATTTATTTTGTTTCTAGAGTCCTTTTTTTTTTTTAAAAAAAAAAAAAAGGGTGTATATAACAACATATTTGAACGCAGATAGGAAGACTCCAGGACAGAGGAAGAAGCTGAAGATTCTGTAGAATAGATGACCAATGATTTTGGTTTCCATGACAGCATTTAAAGTCTGAGTAGGTACATGGAGGACTGTTCTTTGAGACAAAGATAGAACTTCCCTCCATTTAATGAAAAAATACAGAGAATATAGTTGTACATGTAAAAATGTTGATTTTATGAATGTTTGGAAAGAGAAATAAACAAAAGGAGAAATAGAGAGTTTGTCCCAGAAAATAGCTGACCACACTCCTCTGAAGGAAGTAAATTTGGAGAGGAGAGATTTGACAATGCTTATAAAGGAATGGTTCACTAGAAGATTAAGTAGAGGGCATTAAGTTTAGCTGCAACCTCTGATTTTGTAAGAGAAGGTAAGTGAAAAGTTCTGTTGTGGAAGCCATGTTGGAAGCACTGATTTTGAAAATATTTGAAGTAGTGAATGTGGAAGACTGCATGCAGAGTGCAAGGGAGGCATCATAAATAAAAGGAGGAGTTTAATTTATTAAGAAATTAGGATACTTCACACCCACTAGATTGACTATTAGTACAAAAAAATAAGTGTAAGCAAGGATGAGGAGAAATTGGAACACTCATGCATTACTGGTGGCAATGTGAAATTGTGCAGTTGCTGTGTAAACAGTTTGGCAGTTCCTCAAGAAGTTAAACAGAGAATTACCATATAATCCCGACATTCTCCTTAAAGAACTGTAAGCAGGAACCCATACAGATACTTGTATCTCATTGTTCATAGCAGCATTATTTACAATAGCCAAAAGGTTGAAACAACCAAAGAGCCCATGGACAGATGAATGGATTAACAAAGTGTGGTATATCCATACAATGGGATATTATTCAGCCATAAAAAACAATGAATTTCTGATATAGGCTATAATATAAATGAACCTTGAAAACATGCTGAATGAAATAAGACAGACCCAAAGGGCCAAATAGTGTATGATCCCACTTATATGAAATATCTAGAATAAGCAAATTCTTACAGACAGAAAGTAGATTAGAGGTTACCAGGAGCTGCAGGGAGTGGGAATGGGAAATTGTTGCTTAATGAGTACAGAGTTTCTGTTTAGGGTAATGAAAAAGTTGGTAATGGATGGTGAGATAGTAGCAGAAGATTATAGATGTAATTAACGGCATGTAAAAATAGTTAAAATGACAAATTTTATGTTATATATATGTGTCCACAATTAAAATAAAAATTATGGAACCATACTTGCAGTGTGCCCCAGGTACTCATAAATAAGAGGTGAAGCAATTATTGCATAGTTGATTTAGACCTTGCCTATGCTATATTTTGATCATTTCATGTCTTTCTCTAAAAATAATCTGTGCCCTGGGAAAATGGGTGCTGAGCACGACCAAAACCAAGGGACTAGAGTAGAGATAAGGAAGTATGGACAAAGCTAGATGGGAGTGTTGGTCAGGATAAATTCAGGGGTCTGGGAGATGGGGCAAAGGAAACGAGAGGTGGTGCGAGGATGATTACCAAATTCAGTTCATGTGGAGGCTTGGAACCAAATATGGTTAAGAGACTTCTGGCAGAAAAAAAAAAGTTTGTTATCTTTGAAAGAAAATAGCATCACATGAAGAATATTTATTAATTTATTTCAAATCCTTTTATTTACTCCCTACAGTTTTCCACAAATTGTGCTCCATGCTGGAGATGCAATGGTGAAGAAAAACAGTGTTCCAGCTCATGATGTTATGTCCGCAGTATGTACACTGGAGTAAAAGGCAGTGGAAATAAAAAGACCAGTTTAATTTGTGCTCTATATTACAACCATATTACGTATCCACATTTATTTCATATGTGAATTTTAAGTGACATTTAAATTTAGCTTCTCTCTGCTTTTTAAAAAAATCACAAAGTCCTTTTAAAAATTGTCAATTTAATAGCCACCTGTAAAAGAAAAAACAGACTAAAAGCTGAGATTTTGGTGAATAAACTGTCTCTTAGATCAACTTTAAGACAATACCCGATCAGGCAATAAAAACTTCCAGTTCAATTTCCTTTAATAGAACTAAGTTTTCCCCTGAATGAAATTATCTTCATTTGTTGATTGGGGAAGACAGCTAATTTTAATAGAGATTATCCCTCCATGACTATTCTATGTTTACAGATTGCTTAGGAAATATGAATTTCAAGAGGAAGAAAGTCATTAGCAAGAGAGGTATTTAGAAGAAATAAAAAGGTAAAATGTACATTTAGCACAAAGCAGCCATCTCTTTACTCATAGCTCCAGGGTTATCAGAATGCCATTAACAGCTTTTCACTTTGTAAATGTTTTCAAACAAAATAAGCTAAATGAATAAAAGGTGAATGTGGTTTGTTCCAAAACACTTCTTTACTGTTGCTTGAATATAAGGGGAAAAATTGTCCCATTCCAACTCCTTTCCAAACATAGTAAACCCAGAAGTCTTCCTACTGCATCAAATCAATTTGTGTTCTAATGCAGTTTGGGTTTCATGGCATTGAGGTCAAACACAGTTTTGAGAACCCTGCAGAGTAACAAATGTTGTCACATATTTGTTTTATTTTATTTCTACCTAGCATGCTACAGAGAATTACCCTATAAATTTTTACTTTGGTGTAGTCTAGAACTCTTCCCTTTCTTACCTGAAGAGATGAGCTGTTTATCACAGAAAATAGCTGGGGACTTGATAGCAGCATATCTAGGAAGAAATCATGCATCATATTTTCTTATTTCAAAAGACTTATAAATACATTCATTATATATTTCTCAGAACCAGGACCCCAAGGAGATTTTTGAATAAGACACAAACCTTGCTTTCAAAAGCTTCTCGTCTTCTGGAGAGTACAGCAATTAACAGCTAATCTAAATTGTTGATTTTAAAAATAAAATAAGCATCACTAATTATCTTCTTACTAAATGTAATTACTGGTAAATCATTCCGTTTGTTTCCTTAATTCTTCTACGTAATATGTAGATATATTTTCCATAAATCAGATAATGCTAGCCACAATTCTCTATTGTTTGTTTTTTTAAACAAACAATAAATTTTTTTTCCATTTATGAAATACTGTGTTCCCATGTCTCCAGTTTCAATGGTATTCACATATATAGGTGCATTAAATTCTCTTAACAATCCTTTTTTTGTGGCCAAAGAATTGCTATTATTAAGAAAAAGCTGGGTTGAGCATTAATGTAGAGTGGCTTTACATGGTATTTAATCATTTTCATGGTTAAATATAGGAATTTTGAGGGTTAATAGGCACAATTTTAAAGCCTCTGAAATATACAGCCAAATTGTTCTTTATACTGGTTTTTACCAAAATAAAAGTTATTTTGTTTCCTTTCCTTTCTTATTTTTAATGAATTTTATAACGTTTTCCCCATTTTATAGTTTTAATTTTTTTCTAATTTTGTGATTTTTTTTTCCATTTGCTGTGTAGGTTGCTTTATTATGTGTAAGTTATTTATTTTAAAAATCTCTCTCCACTTGACCTTTTCAATTTTGTACTTGTAGGTGTTAATTTTTTTTTTTACCATATAGTCATTTTTTTAAAATTTCTGCTTTTGTTTAGAGTCTTACCCTAAAACATATGCTTTAAAGCTTCCCCTATATTAGCATATAGAACATTTATGTTTTCATTACTTATATTTACATCTTCATATATCCTATATTTATTTTGATGCATCTTTTTATTCAACATGGAATTAATTTTCCCAGTACAACCAACTGAATAACTCAGTCTTTCTCCTGGTGCTTTAAAATGCTCTAATTGTTAGATAGATGTATATGTGAATATATAGCATTCACATATATATACACATATACACACATATATGCACATATCCTGTAATTTATATGCCATGTAATTATATTTATGTTTACTATATAATTCTATATAAACATTTATAAATACTAAAATGTATAAATGTTATATAATTATATATGTGTTTATGTTGATTTTGTGATTTTCTATTTTGTCCCATTTTTCTGTCTATTGCTTTTTGCTTTGGCTATATAATGCTTTAACTTTTGTAGTGTTATCATATATATTTTTAATATCTCATGTTTTATGTCTGCTTTTTGTTCTTGCTTCCCAAATTTTCTTAGTTCTTATCTTACATATATCCATTCTAATATATACTATAATCCTTTTGAAAAATTCCCACAGATTATCAGTTTAGACTTACAATTGAATTTTTTTTTTTTTTTTTTTCATTTTACCAGGAGGTCCCAGGGATCGAACCCAAGTCCTTCCATAGGGGAGATGGACGCCCAGCCATTTGAGCCACATCCGCCACATACAATTGAATTTTGAGGGCAATGTTTAATGTAATTGAGGAAAATTTGCATCTTTCTATGAATAAGTTTTTTATCCAGAATCATCCTCTATCTTCCTGCATATTCAAGTCTTTTTAATTTCTAATATATTTATATCTATATCTATGTATAGCTATGCAAACACATACACATGCACATATACACATGCACATATACACACATAAACTATATATTCTTCATATAGAATAGCATGGTAACAGTCACTATTAGTAATTTCATATTTTTGTTAAATTATCAATGACATTTTTAGAACATGTTTACATTTTTTATTGATAAGATCTAGGAAATTATTAACACCCTCTCTATAGACATAGAGATATATTTGCATGTGAACTCTCTAAATTTAGTAACTTTTTAATAATTTCAGTGTGTTTTCCAACTAGATGATTATATCATCTGCTAATAAATGATAATTTATTATTACTAATATTTACATACTTGTTTCTTGTAAGGGTTATAATTTACATGAGACTAATGAAGACTGCTGTATCACTCAACTTCAAGGGATATGTTCACACTACAGTCTATATGGAATTATGATGTGACATAGATTGCAATATGAATGGAGTCTCTGGGGTGTAAAACATGGTCTCTGTGATAGTCAAAATCCTAAGAATGACACCTTGTGATCCTTGCCCTTTGTAAAATCATTCCTCTTTGAATGTGGATGGAACTTGTAAATTTGATGAGCTAGCACTCCTGTGATTATGTTACAGCGTATGGAAAAGGGGAGATTATTTGGGTGGACTTAATCTAATTATATGAGCCCTTAAAAGTTGAAAGTTTTCCCTGGCTGCATAGAAGAAGGGGAGCCAGACAAATGTGAGGCACAAGAATAATTCAAGGCACCATTGCCAGCTTTAGAGATGGAGAGGGTCATATGCAAAGACCAGACAGCAACCTTTTTATGTAATGAGAGCAACCCTCATTCAGTAGGAAGGAACTGTGGACCTCGGACCTACAAACGCAAGGATAGAAAGCTTTTAACAATCTAAATAAGCTTGGAAGTGGATCCACATCAGAGCCCAGCCAGGTTGATAGGATGATGTTAGCCTTTTGATTCCCTAGTCAAAGAACCCAGTGGAATCCACCCAGACTTCTGTTTAGAATTGTGAACTAGTAAATGGGTGCTGTTATAAGTTGCTAAATTTGTGGTAATCTGTTATGTAACAATGGAAAACTAACATAGCCCTACAGTAATGATGAGTGGCTCTGACTTTCCACTTCTCTAACATACCTCCTCAAAAATACTATGGTTCATCTTGATTTTGGTAGTCATTTTGAGCTAAATAAATTTATCATGTTCAGGAAGTGTCCATTATTCTTATTAGCTCAGTTAGGGCTTTTAATTTAAAAAAGACATTACATCTAATTAAATGCTTTTTAACATCTATTGAAAAGTTTGTGTGTCTTCTTTTCTTCTTTAATATATTTATGTAATGAATTATATCAACATAATTTGAAATCTGGAATTTATGAAATAATTTCTTCTTGATACTCATACATTATTCTTTATTTTAGTTCTGAGTTGTTATTTTATTCAATATTTCTACATTTATTTATAAGCAATATGGACATGTAATATTTTTCTTCTCTTTTCTGCTATGATTTTCCTTGCTTAGGTTTTAGGATAATCCAGGTGTCATAACATGAAATGGAAAACTTTCCACCCATTTTTCTTTAATTTGGAAAACTTACATATTTGAATTATATTTTCTTAAATATTTGAAAACATGACTTGCCTATAAAACATATTGGATTAGAAACATAGGAAGCAATTCTTTTAAAACTTTTTTTCATTATCTTCAGAGCTGCTAGTCTATTAATAATGCAGTTGCCAGGTTAGAGGCATGCATGGGGCATATAAATCAATTAGAGAGTGAGGCGAGGCAGTGCAGAAGCCTTCAATGAAGAGAGAATATGGAGGCTGTTGTGAAGCACCAGGGAAGCATAGCTAGTCAACGAGGGTAAGAAAGGCAATTGTAGAAAGAAGAAAGACATTCATAATAGCATAGGAGCATGAGGAAGCACATTGTCTGCCTACTATGTGTTTGTTATTTCCTATGGTGCTAGGCACTTTATTCCTTTAGCAAATCTATTAAATGAGTTCTGATGCCCCACATAATACTACAGAAAAATGAAGCTCAGAAAGGTAAATCCATTTGCTTAAAGTTACTAGAAAATGAAGAAAAATGGAAATCAAAACTAATTCCATCCAATTCCAAAGTATACTTTTTTTTCTTCTACCATATATTGACACTGGAAATCAAATGAAAATTTAAAAATCTAAAGAGAGGCAAGCTGGTTGAAAATACTGGAAAACAGAACCAATTTTGTTGCTCCACACTCTGCTTCTATATCATAATAATTTTGGCTGTTATAAGATATTAACTTTATTAAATTTATTTGATAAGGAATATATTTCCCATTTAATTCTTCATCAAATATGTGAGCTAATTACCAACACTCCCACTCTACATACAAATAAACTAAGAAACATAGAAGTTAAATAATTTACCTCACTTATATAATTATTAAGTAGCTCAGCTGGAATTCTAACTTGATTTCAAGTATGATCATGCTTCTATTATATCAAAATTGCTTGGAATTTTATGTACAGGCATGGTGTCACTGATAAAATAAAGAAAATTGATATAGTTGAACAAATCAGGCTTCTTTTTGTTTCAAAGTGTAGTTTTGCTCAATACGTATTGAAAATTTCAGATGACTTTTATAGTTGATCATTAGCTCTAGTTTGAAAGATTATGTAGTACAGATGTTACAGATGGCAGGTGAACTGAACCTCTCTCTCTATATATATACACACATTATCTTTCAGAAAAACAGCTTTTGAAATTATTATAGATATTTCAATTACTGTAGCTGGTTAATATGTATATAAATAATCAAAAATGTCCCTTTATACTCCATGCTGTAGTGAATATTCAACTTGGAAGCAGAGACCCATATTTTCCTTTTTACATAGCCACTTCCCAGCTTCATGTCCTTGGACAAGTCATTTCTCACTATGATAAAAATGACAAAAATGATATATGCTTTCTAGGATTTTGATAAAGTTGAATGAATTTTATTTTTAAGCACTTTGAAGTAGGCATTGGTATATAAAAGGAAGACAATAGAAGCATGGGGTTTTGAAATTGCTCCCATAATGACTTAGTTCAAATTGTTTAGTCAGAGTTCAAAAATATATTGATATTTAATGTCAAAGAGAATACATTTAACTTTTATGAACCAAAAAATCCTATTCCTCACAGATCTAATTCATACTCCAGTCTCAAACAGATAAAAGTATTCCAAATTTCAATCGTGTATTTTTTTCTTAGATTCCATGTTTTTGTGTTAACTGATTTTAAAGGGATTGAGCCATTGGAAAGTTTGAGCAAATATGTTCTACTACAGACTTAGGGAAGTCAGTGGAAACTGTTCTTAAAAACAAATACTGTTGAGCATGCAGATTCTGCAAGATTGCTTTCATGGTAGCTTCAGGATATAGGTTTAGTAATGCGTTAGGACTCATTCTGAGCCAAGTAACAAAAACCTAACTCAATTAGCTATAAGTGGAAAGGAGAAATTAGCTGTACATGAAACAAACAGAAACAGATGGGGTGGAACTAGTTTCAATAATGTCCTGATCTGGGAATGCCGAAGTCCTTCAGGATTTTTGTTTTTGTTTTGAATCTGGTTTTATGCTACTTTTTCTTTCTTTGTCTTTCATTTCCACTTCTCTCTGTTTTGGCTTCATTCTCTTAGACCAGCTTTTCTCACAAGTCCAAGATCGTGGTCACATGCTGTTTCTGGCTTTTATATAATATGGCCTCATAAAAAGAAAGATAACTCTTTTCTGCCAGTTTCCATTACAAAAAAATCGGGGGATTGACCTAGCTTGGGTCATGTGTATACCCCAAGAAATTTAATAAGAACAAAGGAATGTAGTGTTATGACTGCCCACCCCTATAACAGAGGGAGTAGGAGGAAAGCATTGGAAGGTTGTGTCATAGCAGAATGGGAAGGGAGTACTGGGCAGACAAAATTACTATCTACTACATATTTCCAGTAATGGCTTTTGTTAATTTGAAATAATTATAGATCAATAAGCCAAAATGGCTCAATAAATCTGGATTTTTCCATGTTTATAGTAACATTTTCAAGACTAGATTAATTTTATTTAAAATGCAATTACTGAAGGTCTGTTTTCAGACTATTATTTCCCTTGGAAGAGCAGTTAGTAAACGAGTGTCATGAAAATGCGTGATTCAACTAAAATATACATTCTATGTTCAGACTTGCAAATTTTCTCTATATTAGTATAATTCAACACTGAAATCTTGAACAGCAAACATATATGTTTATGTGCTTATTCCTAGTTAGAAGTAGGTAACTTTTCTTTCTGATATAAAATGAAAACTCTTATATACAGGAACACTGTGAAATAGTCACTAATCCTTTCTTTTTATGCTAAAACTTTTAAAGGGTCTTTAAATGTTGCTATGAAACATGTTTGATAAAGTATACTAAAGCACTATGGACAACTATCTAGACCTTGAGATTGTTGAGAATCTGGGCCAATGTCTTATTCATCTTTGTTTTCCAATCTCTGCCACAGTAACTTGGACATAGAAAGCTTTCTATCAATGTTTGTGGAAAGGAATTAATAGTTGGGGATTAATATGTTGTTGGATGATAAACAAAATACAGTTTCTCAACTCAGAGATATCTGATAACCTGATGATCAGAGAATTTGTGGCCCTTCATTTTTCAAAAATGTGTATTTCTTGAACAGCTAAAGAAATATCCCCTCATGCTGTTTCTTTTATCCTTTTCCCCTCATTCTGGACATCAAAAATGTTTAAACATCATCCAGGTTTTGCTGTTTCTTGCCACCAGCGTTTATTGTAGGGAACCTATGCCCTACCAACGATTAAGGAAATATTCAGTTTGATTTAGCAGAAAGTCCAGAATTATCTTGGGAAACTGATCAGTGAATTTCATGTGTTCAAGGTCTAAGTGGTGGCAGCCACCCCCATTTGCTTCTCTTCCACTTTCTTTCCCCCAGTCCCTCCTGTGAGGTCCACTGCTGTTACCTTGATTATGAACAAGTAAATTGCTCTCATAGTTGAATCTCATTTGGCATGGATTCTTTTCCAGGTATGTCTGCAGTTTTTGTTCATTACTGCAGTTGGCATTTGCCATTGCTGATCTAGTACAGAACTGGTTGCCATGCAGATTCTGGAGTCCTTGAGGTCCCAAAGTGACACTATGCCACACGGAATTTTTATTAGCCTGAATGCACCCTATCTATCTTGCAGGCAAAAGTGGAAGATGTTTCCTTTCTTGCTTGTAATAGCACTCTGTCACTTGGGCTGCTGTGTTTCCAATTTCTTACTATACTTTAAGTGAAATTGTTACTTAAGATTTTATTTTAGAGCTCTTATACTCCAGGCCAATCTAAAAACACTCATTATGAACTCAGGGTTTAAAAATCACAGAGACAAGTCCTGGGGACAAGGACAAGGACACTACTATCTATATTCAGAGTGAAAAGTTCTGGACTTTGTGCTAAACCAAACTGAATATTTCCTTAGTCATAAGAGAAATGATCAAAGCCAGATTCATTTGCCATTATAATGTCTAAATCTGGATAATTCTTGCAACAGTGAATGGCTTCTCAATCACCACACTCTCTCATTATTTCCCTTCCTCCTATATCACAACCTTCTTCACTGACTTCTTTCTAGTTGACCTCAAAATATTGGTATAGTAGGCCTTAAAGTGTTGGTTTGGGGCCCTATAATTACAAGCTCTCCTTAGAGGAACTTATGTCAAGACCGTGGCTTTGACATAATTATATTTCTGAAACAAAGGAAGAAAATATTTTTTGCAAGTTCTTCTTATAATTTCTGCTCTAAATTATAGTATGAAATATAATATATATGATAGCATTACTTTGTTTTTGTGCTTTAATTTTTTGGTATCTTCCTACATGGAAGGTACAGGGATTCTCTAAGTGTAGTCCCAGGGCCAGCAGCATCAACATTACCTGGGAATTTGTTAGAAATAAAAAAAAAACCTCTCATGTCCTACTCCAGACATATTGAATCAGAAAATCTGTGGGTAGAGCCCAACTTTCTGTATTTTGACAAGCCCTTCAGGAGTTTTTGATGCATGTTGAAGCTTGTTAGAAACATGGATTATAATGGGTTAGACCTAGAAAAAAACATAGAGATTGAATATCCTTGTGTTAAGGCATCCTGGTAAAGTCAGGAATTTTTCCAAAGTCATTAAAGTCACCCTATGTATTTCTTGACTCTCTTCTCTTGGTTGTGAACTTTTATATATTTTGGAGTTAGTTTAGGACAACCCAATATTTGGTACTATGGTGATTTGTATTGCTCTGCATTTCATTTACTTGAGAGTATTGTCTCCGAAGCAGATGTATGAATTTCTTCTCCCATCATCCCTAACATTACCAAGTATTTGTTTTGTAATGCCCATTTTTACTCCTACAAAGAAATATTTAAAACTTACTTTTTTCCTGTGTATAGTCTGAAATGCTGCTAAAATAGAATTCAAATTATGGCTCCACTAGTTTGATATAGACTAAAATAAGTTACTTGATGGCCTTCTCATATGTAAGGCACCAAGGGGGCATAATATTTATCTGATATTATCAAATTGGCTGAATATTTTTTTAAATAAATATATACATTTCTCAATTAAATGTAATGGATACATATAAAA
>JAQZBX010001781.1:67956-78885 GCA_029593785.1 Cabassous unicinctus | reverse complement strand
TGCTTGCACCCAGATCTTAGAATGACAAATATCTATCAGTGGCAAGTTATTCAAAAGTTGTTATGGAATATGCCAGAAGTACAATCATATTAGTGTCCCAAACTGCAACATAGAAACTGGCTGTGCCGCTCAACAGGCAATCCAAACTCCGTTATGTCCTTTGCCTAACCCAACTTTTTACCTGTTGAAGATCTGTCTGCTTGCCCTACTTGATTGCAAACTCTTTAAGGCCAGAAAGGACCTAAGGAAAACCTGCCCATTTAGGAACTTTCTCATCCCTGGGTGCTGCCAAGATGATCTTCCTCTCTTGTTTGAAGTCCCTTTATGGAGAGGGAAAACTACTTGGATTTGAATATTTGGGGTCTATTCTGAGACTATGGAAAAACAAATTGTGTATTCCTGATTTTAATACTAGCAGGTTTAACTATGACATTAATTTATATTTTAAAACAAATCTGTCTTTACTCTGAAACATGCCACAAAACTATTCTCTTATATATCTAACTGGTCTTCAGTTACTTGAGTGCTTAACAGGATTTTTTAGTAAACTAAGAAAAAAACAAATTTATACAAATGAAGTTAAAGCCCCAAGAAATACTTAAAACACAAAAGAAACATTGTTTTATGTGGCACATGAAATTCTTAGAAGAGTTTATTGATTTGAGATTTGTTGCTATTCAAGAAAAGCTTTGAGTAGTTTATAGCTACTTAAATGAAAATAATATCAAATGTAATCAAATATCAGGCTTTCAGCCCTAAAAATATTGTCTAAAGGGTCAGTTTGAAATTGATTTCCTTCATCAGGTTTGCAGTCTTTTGCCATTGGTACATAAGACTGAGCTGTGTGAAGATGATTTAGCTAATAGTACAGACCTTAGAAAAAGGCATGATGCCTTATTTTCTGGACCAGTGGTCTGATCCATATGGGATGGTAAAATTGATTATGTAACTGGAGATATGCATACTTAAGAGCAGAGGAGACTGATTAAAGAAATTTGTCCAACATGAAAATGAATGTTCAAGATCAGAATGATCTTGATATTACTGTAAACTGTACACTTCTTTATCACCCCAGTGCTTTTCTAGCTCAGAGTGTACAGCTACTACATTTTTTATGTTTAGTAACAGCCTTTTATGAGAAGCCACTGAAGTTTTAGACTTATTTTTATTTCAGACTCTGATTCTGATCAAAGTACAAAGCAGAAAAGGTCACAACAATAACCTTAGAATTAAGTTGTTTACTTAATACAATGCAAAAGTAAGTGAAAACAGGAGGGACGTTCTAGACAGTTTGGATTATGCTGTGCTCCTACTATCTATTTAAAATGTTTTTATGCTTATTTTTTCCCTAACACTACTGTTAGCCATGTCATTTTTCAAAACCTAATAAAATTCTTCCATTTAAGTACTTTCTTCCTAAAACGTTTCATCAATCATAGTAAAACTGTGCTCTGTCATGGAATAATTGCAAATTGGCATGCCAAAAAGGACATCTCCATGTCCTTATCCCCCTTATCTTTCTGCACTGGGCAAGGATGACAGCCAATTTATTAGCTGAGATATTGTTAAACTCATCAAATAAATACTCTTTTCTGCTTCTGTAATGTTTCCTGTTCCAGTGTCAAAGTTGTTTTTTTAAAAAGCCCATTTAAAGATGACTGTGATAGAAGTTAGTTATGCCTAATGAGTTTGTTGTGCAGACTTATTGAAAATGGGAGCTTCCTGATTCAGGCTAAATGGCTCATATTTTGGAAGAGTAAAGACATGTAATCAAAACAGAACTCTCTCTGCTTACTGGTGTATTAAAAAGTACTAACACTTTTAGTCAGGAGACATAAATCTCGGTCCTAGATCAAATGACAACCAGTTGTCTGATTCTGAGCAAGTCAGTGCTATTTTGTGTCTCTGTTTTCTCACCTACAAAGTAGAGATATTAATATTGCCCCTTCCTAAGTTTCTGTAGAATTGATTTTAACAATGTGATAGTGACTTGAAGTGATAAGCAAAAGTGTGAAGATAAATTGTTCCTAGCATTTTAGTCTTAAAAAATAGGAAGTCACCTAACTCATAATATAGAAATCCACTCAGTGACCATGATTATCTAGTCCAGAATTCTAGTAAATGCAAATATATATATAAGGAGGTTTCTTTTTTGTTTTAAAATGAGACCTTTTTAAAGTGTTTTTTTTTTAAATTTTGAAAACAAGCACACTTAAATAGTATTCAAAAACTACAATCTATATTATACTGTCATATGAATAAAATTAAGTGAAAAATAAGCTGATCATTCTATTTTAACTGTGATATAAAAAGAAATATGGGGAGCACTAACTCCTTGTACTTGCTTGTTTATACTATGTAAACCTTGAAAGCTAACAGAAAAATAAATCACATATAATAACATGCTAACATTTCTTTTGTTATAGTATCCCTGGGTATTATTCAAGCAATAAAGTATTAAATTAACAAAAGATAAGAGCATTTCCTCACCTCACAACTTATCAACTTTATAGCAAGCAATAAAATCATTGCCAAGAACAAGTATAACTAGTATAACTCTTTTAAATGATGTTCTCCAAAGGCCAACAAGTGCTAAGAACAAAGTTTGGAAATATTCCACTCTGTTGTACCCTACCCCATTTCTATCTATCCCTTATAACAAAAAAAGCACTGCCCAACAATGATTGAGAACCTGTAATGTGCTAAGCAATTACATTCATTCTGCCTTTCAAATCTTAAAAAAAAACCTTTGCGATGGGTATTGGTATGCCCCCATTTTATGGATGAAAATACTGAAAATACTGAAAGATGTCAAATAATTTGTTGAAAGGCATAGAGTTAGAGTGCCAGAGTTAGATTTCAAACTTGATAGCTGAGCTTACATTCTAAGATGTTAGGCTGACATGCTAAAATGTTACCCATATTTACTTGAATGAACATGGTGCTAAAAGAACTATACTTTAATTACAAAGTAAGGTTTATTTCAATTTAGCAGTTATGATAGCACAAAAACAAAACAATAATTATTATTTGGAATCTTGGCTGAGAAGAGCCATCATGATACAGACAAAAAAAATTAGACTTAAGAGTCATATAGATCACTGACATGCTAAGTAAAACTAATTACAGCATTGGCTATTTGGTTCATATGCAATCTGCTTATTGCCAAAACTTTCTCAAAATCTAATCAATGTTTTATTTTCTGATTAATTTTTCAAATTTTAAGACCTTTCACATAGTTTCAAGGCCAACATACATCTGTGTAGGAATCCCACTAAATCAGGGGTTCTTAGCCTTTTTTGTTCCATGGACCCCTTTGCCAGTCAAGTCCACATTATACTGTGTATTATTTAATAAATATATCACACCTGTACCAACATGTCTCCACAAGAATAATGTTTTCTTGAATTTCAATTCAAGCTCACAGACCCTTTGGTAAGAACCTTTGCACTAAACATTTTGTACCATCTTCTGTTGCTACCTGTTTGCTCTGTACCAAAAGGGTGAGAAGTCTGGTTGAAGGATAAGATTGCCAGTGGACTATGCCCCACACCAGGTGTGGGCCTCTCAGCTATGGGCAACAGCCTGAGTTGAAGTAAAGCATATATTTTGTGGTTTTAAAGGACAGCAGGTGGATGGCACACTTAGGTTGTTAGCATTTGCATTTTCCATCAAATATCCAAGCTCTTCTGCTTTACCCTTTGGCTTTCCTTCTGGGTATGTCTTTTTTTCTTCTTCTTTTCTTTTAAAAGCTACATTTAATGCCTTTTTAAAAACAGCCTCTTAATTCTGGTTCAGATTTTAGAGTTAAACCAAGAAACCCTTTTGCTGTCTAGTTTATATGTCTTTTTAGAGTGAGTTTATTTTTGCTCCATGTAACAGAACAGATATCCAGTAACTACCTCTTTGTATATGTGTGTATCAAATATATAGACAGACTGCCTTCAGTTTTAATGGACTGAATGTTTCTGAGTGAATATCTGCTTAAAATTAAAAATATTATTTTAAAACTTTTCACATAAATATATATGAATATCGTTTTAAAAGTTCTTATGACTACACTTTAAGTTTCAACTAAAGGATATTTTATGAACAAGTACAAGATATGGCAAATACAATTTGAATAAAATGCAACAAATATCAATCTCTCCTAAGAGATGTGAGATGTACCTTCTATGAAAATAGTTGTATACCAATAGAAATAAGTCTATTTATATAATGTTAGCCTGAACACACAAAACACATCTCTTCAACAAACTCTGCCAATAAAATCTTCATGTTAAATTGACCTGTTTGTGATACTTCTTTACTTGTAAAAGGTGCTAAAGTAGCCATTAAGGCTAAAGAGTTTCTGTTTTTATGTTGCTTTTTTCATATGCATTCATATGCTATACTTTCCCTTTTCGAAAGTTCCAGTAAGACTTTGGACTATGTTAGTAAACAAATTAAGGATAGGGCAGCTGACAAAATCTGCAGATAGCTATTCAATAGCTTTAACTTGGATCTACTGTTTAATTATTGAGAATATATTTACAGTAACCTCCAGAGGGAAATAAAGGCTCCTTTTTTTTTTTAACACACACTCACAATTCCCTCCAGCACCCCACACAAGCCCAAACAGCAATAGTGATCCTCCCCATATGATGCTACCTCCCTACTCTTCCTTCAAGCATATAAACAAATGCAAATATTCTTTATTACTTTCCAGTATATCTTCAGTGAAAAATCTTCTACGTAGTTTCTGGTTCAGAGGGCAAATTTTTATTTAATAATTACCTATAAAAAAGAGACAAAATCACAGTCCTCTGTATGTCTGCCTGTGGATACAGGTGAATTTTAGGTAATGTAGTACCATGATCTATTTTCTTCTACCTTTTCAAATATTTTTTTGATAACCTAACCATGACACTTGGCTTTAAAAATTCTTTTAACAGATTTTTTTTTTTTTTTAAACAAGACTCCCAAACTCATAAAAGATGAAGAATAAAAAAAAAATTAGCATGCAGTGATGTTTTTCACTTTTATACATTATGCACAAGGAAACATACTTAATTACTGTATTAGTTTCCTATTGCTAGTATAACAAATTACCAGCAACTTGGCTATAAATAAAACAATTTATTATCCCACATTTTTAGATGGCCTGAGTTCCCTTCTAAAAGCTCCATAGGAGAAACCATTTCCTTGCCTTTTGCAGCTTCTAGAAGTTGCCCTCATTCCTTGGCTCAGGGCGTCCTTCCATCTTCAAATCAGCAGGCTGCTCAAGTCTTTCTCACATTGCATCACTCTGACACTGGCCCTCTGCCTCCTTCTTCCACATTTTGGGACCCCTCTGATTACACTAGGCCAACCAAAAATAATCCAGAATACTCTCCCAATCTTTAAATTACATGATTATCAACCTAATTCCCCCTTGTTTTGTCATCTTTTTTATAGGTTGAGGACTTTAGGGCATAGAGGGCCCATTAATCTGCCTCCAACAGTTACCTACTTAATATGG
Organism: Cabassous unicinctus; assembly: GCA_029593785.1. NCBI lineage: Eukaryota > Metazoa > Chordata > Mammalia > Cingulata > Chlamyphoridae > Cabassous > Cabassous unicinctus. Next base: position 73,385 of record JAQZBX010001781.1, on the reverse strand, counting down.
TGACAAAACACTAACAAAACCAGCAAATATACTGGAAAGGGCCAGTAAAAACATCTGCCTTTCAAATACTATTACAGGGGCAGATGTGGCTCAAATGGTTGGGCATCTGTCTGCCATATGGAGGGACCTGGGTTCGATCCCCAGGACCTCCCGGTAAAATAAAAAAAATATATTTATATAAGGTGCATGGGCTGCCAGGCTCTGTGTGCCGGTGAGCCGCCAGGCCCCGGGAGCCATGCAGCAAGATGATGACGTAACAGGAGAGAGATGCAGGGGAGAGACAAGACGAGATGCTCCGAAAGCTCCGAAAACCAGGAACCGAGGTGGCGCAGATGGCAGAACACCTCTCTCCTACATCGGAGGTCTCCGGGATCGAATCCTCGTGAAGATTGGAGGAGGAGGATGAGAAGAGATGGCAGGAAAACAGACACAGAGAATTGCCCAGCAAATGGACACAAAACAGCAAATGGGGAAGGGGGGGTTTAAAATGGATAAAGTAAATAAATAAATCTTTAAAAAAATAAAATAAAATACATTATAGTTATTCAAAGTCTTTAAAAAACAAAAACAAAAACAAATACTATTACAGACACAGGATTTAAGTCAAGTATTAAGTGATAATCACATAAATCTCCTAAGTCAGCTCAAGGAGTTGAAGGAAAATATTACTAAAGAGATAAAGGATATTAGGCAGACACTAGGTGAGCATAAAGAACAATCTGAAAGCCTGCAAAGAAAAGTTAACAGAGTTTATGGGAACAAAAGACAAAACAGATGAGATTAAAAATACATTAGAGGGAAGTGGATATAGCTGAGTGGTTAAGTGCCTACTTCCAATGTACAAGGTCCTGGGTTCAATCTCCAGTACCTCCTTAAAAAATCAAAATACATTAGAGGCATATAACTGCATATTTGAATTTAAGGGAGACAGAAGTATTGAATTGGAGAAGTGAGCAACTGAACCTGAAAAGACAGGAGAACAGAAGGAGAAAAGAATGGAAAGAATGGAGCAGGGTCTCAGGGAATTGAATGACAATGTGAAATGCACAAACACATGTGTTTTCAGTGTCCCAGAAGGAGAGGAGAAAGGAAAAGGTGCAGAAAGAATATATGAGGAAATAATGACTAAAAACTTCCCATTCGTTATGAAAGACATGAATATCTATATCCAAGAAGGATAACACACTCTAAATAAAATAAAACTGAATAGATCTTCTGCAAGGTATCTACTATTTAGAACAACAAGTACCAGAGATAAAGAGATGATTCTGAAAGCAGCAAAAAAACATACAAGGGGACCTCAATAAGACTAAGTACTAACCTCTCATCAGAAACCATGGAAGCAAGAAGAAAGCAGTATGACATATTTAGGGTACTGAAAGAGAAAAACTGCCAGCCAAGAATTCTTTATCCAGAAAAACTGTCTTTCAAAAATGAGGATGAGTTTAAAGTCTTCACAGCATATTTGAATTTAAGGAAGACAGAATTATTGAATTGGAGGAGTGAGCAACTGAACCTGAAAAGACAGGAGAACAGAAGGAGGAAAGAATGGAAAGAATGGAACAGGGTCTCAGGGAATTGAATGACAATGTGAAATGCATAAACTGAGACTGAGAAAGTATGTTACCAGAGACCAGATTTACAAGAGAGAATAAAGGAAGTGCTATAGCCTGAAAGGAAAAAACATGGGCGAGAGACTTGAAGACGAGTGTAGAAACGAATATTACTAGTAACTTAAAGGGTAAAAAGACAGACAATTGTAAGATATGACAAAAGAAAGCCAAAGGACAAAATGGACGAAGTAAGTAATGTCTTTATAGTAATAATGTTGAATGTTAATGGATTGAACTCCTCAATCAAAAGACAAAGACTGACAGAATGGATCAAAAAATATAAGCCCTGTATATGCTATCTACAAGAGAGTCACTTCAGGCAAAAAAACAATCAGATTGAAAGTGAAAAGTTGGAAAAGGATGTTCCAGGCAAATAGGAACCAAAAAAGACATGGCGTAGCGATACTAATATTGGGAAAAAAAATAGATTTTAAATGCAACACTGTTTTAAGAGATGAAAAGGTCATTATATATCAATAAAATGGGCAATTCACCAAGAAGAAATTACTATAGTAAATATTTATTCATCTAACCTGGTTGTCCCAAGATACATGATGCACACACTGGCAAAACTGAAGGGAGAAATAGACACTTCTACAACAGTTAGAGACTTCAACAGACCACTCTCAGCGTTGGGTAGAACATCTGGATAGAGGATAAATAGGAAACAGAGAGCTTGAATAATATGATAAATGAACTAGACCTAACAGAAATTTGTACAACATTACACCAAAAAAGAGGCTACACATTCTTTTCAAGTGCTCATGGATCTTTCTCCAGGATACCAAATTTTGGGTCACAAGACAGGCCTCAATAAATTTCAAAATATTGAAATTATACAAAGCACCTTCTCTGATCCTAATGCAATGAAGTGGAAAATCAATAACAGATGGAATAAGGGAAAATCCATGAATATATGGAGATTAAACAACATACTTTCAAAAAAGAAATTGTAAGAGAAATCAGTAAATATCTTGAGATGGATGAAAACAAAATCACAACATATCAAAACCTGTGGGATACAGCAAAGGCAGTGCTGAGAGGGAAATTTATAGCCCTCAAGGCTTAAATTAAGAAAGAACAAAGCTAAAATCAAAGACCTAACTGCATATCTGGAGGAACTAGCAAATGAATAGCAAACTAATCCCAAATGAAGGTGAAGGAAAAAAATAATAAAGATCATAGCAGAAATAAATGAAATTGAGAACAGAAAAACAATAGAGAGAGTCAATAAAACCAAAAGTCGGTTCTTCAAGAAGATATCAAAATTAACAGACTTTTAGCTGGATTGACAAAGAAAAACAGAGAGAATATGCAAATAAATAAAATCAGAAATGCGGGGGGCGGGGGGGCATTACCACTGACCCTGCAGAAATTAGAGAATTCAAAAATAATATAATTCATCATATTAACAAACTAAAAATGAAAAACCATATGATCATCTCCATCAATGTACACAGAGCATTTGACAAAATCCAACATCCATTCCTGATAAAACAACTTTCAGTAAACTGGGAATAAAAGGAAACTTCCACAAAGCCATAATGGGCATATATGAAAAAAAAATTCAACTAAAATCATATTTAAACATGAAAGACTGAATGTCTGAATTTTTTCCTCTAAGATCAGTACCAAAATGAGGATATCTGATATGACCACTTCTGTTCAACATTGTATTAGACAAAGAAATAAATGGCATTCTGATTGGAAAGGAAGAAGTAAATATTTTTTTCAATTTGGTACTCAAAGCATAAACCATAAAGAACAAATTAATGAAATGTTCTTCATCAAAATTTAAAAATTCTGGTCTTTGAAAGACACTGTTAGTATAATGTAAAGGCAAGTGATAGACTGGAATAAAATACTTGTAAAGCATAAGTCTCATAAAGGACTTGTATGGAGAACATAGAAAAAATTCTCAAAACTTGATAATAAGAAGACAATCCCAAAATGTTGGGCAGAAGAATTAACAGGATGCGAATATTCTCGCTATCCTGATTTTGTGATAACCAGGGTAGGCTAAACATTTGCTATATTAGAAACCATGTATGTGTCCCCAAACCTAGTTTTTCTCCCTAGGTCTGGTTTTTAGAATGCTGGTGATAAACCAAGCCTGATTTATTATATGACCATCCTGTATGGGAAATGACTGTAACTCTAGGTATCTTTGGTCAACCTTAAGAGATATAGCAGGGGGGTGGATGTGGCCTCATATGGAGGGACCTGGGTTTGATCCCCAGGACTTCCCAGTAAAAATTTTAAAAAAGAAAAATATAGAAGGTGCGCGGGACGTCAGGCCCTGCGAGTGGGTGCGCTGCCAGGCCCTGCCGAGCCATGCCGCAAGATGATGACATAACAGGAGAGTGACACAAGGGAGGGCCAAGACGAGACGTGCTGAAAAACCAGGAACTAAGGTGGTGCAGGCAGTAGGATGCTTCTCTCCCATATTGGAGATTCCGAGGATCAAATCCCGGTAAAGATAGGAGAAGGATGAGAAGAGAGGACAAAAAACAGACACAGAGAATTGCCCAGCGAATGGACACAAAAACAGCAAAAAAGGTGGGGGGAGGTAAAAACGGATAAAAGCAAATAAATAAATCTTTAAAAAAATAAAAAAGAATTAACAAGGACTTCACCAAAGATATGGATTGCAAATAGGTACATGAAAAGATGGTCAGCATCATAGTAACTTGGGAAATGCAAATTAAAACTACAATGAGATTTCATTACACATTTATTTAAAAAGCAAAAAGTATGATATGGTCATAGACCATACCAAGTGTTGGTGAGGGAGTGGGACCACTGAATCACTCATAAACTGTTCATGGGAAAGAAAAATGGTTCAACCATTTTGGAAAATATTTTGTCACTTTCTTATATAGATAACATGCCCTTACCAAATGAACCTGTAATTCTATTTCTAAGCATTTATTCAAGAGAAATATATACAAACTAAGATTTGTATAAAAATGTTTACAGTAGCTCAAACTATAAACAGCATAAATACCCATCAATATGAATTATTAGCAAATTCTGTAGTATTACTAGGAATAAAAAGAAAAAACTACTGATATAGCAAACAACAAAGATGAATCTCAACATAATTACAGAGAGAAAAAGACCAGATTCATTAAAGTACATATTTTATGAATCCATATACATGAGATAGATTTAGCCTATAGTGACAGATAATTAATCAGTGGTTCAATTATCTCATTTGGGGTGGGATCAAGATTGACTATGGTGAATTATATGGGAACATTTTGTAGTAATGAATATGTTCTATATCTCAATTGTGGTGCTTGACTACATGGATGTATAAACTTAACAAAATTCATCAAAATATTCATTTAAAATGGGTGGATTTTATTTTATATAAAGTACAACTCAATAAAGTTGATTTTTATAAAATTGCAAAGGGCTAAATATTTCTAAGACACTCTTGAAGAGAAGAAAATTAGGTGAGATGGCTTTTTTTTTTTTTTAAGATAGAAACTTCATCTTTTGTGAAATTAGGCAACTTCTGAAACACAAATAAATAATATATGAAGACAAAGTGGAATGGCAAGAACTTCCCAGAGAGGAGTAAGCCATGACTACAAAGGTGAACACCAAAAATAAGAAATCTTTGTGGTCATTAAGATCCTTGGAAAGCTGAAGAATATGTGGAAATGATAATGTGGATTAAAAACAGAGGTATCTGTCATAAGTATTAAAGAATAATGAGAACAACATTTCTCATCTCTCATAGTTATGAATCTACATTTTTTCCAATGCCAAGAGAGATGGGAGGTGTTGTTTGTTTTTTTTTTTTTT
>JAQZBX010001781.1:14087-67856 GCA_029593785.1 Cabassous unicinctus | reverse complement strand
AGGATCATCACAAATGATAAAGCTGGCTTGCTATCCAATCATTCTCCAGGGGAGCTTATCAATCAGAAAGCCATGCCAATACAAAGGGAACTTCATATCAACATTTTTGCGTTTCACAATTAAATATGAATTTCAAGAGTGCCAAGACAGTTCAGTGGGGGAAAAGTACGTTCTTTTTATTTTATTTTTCTTTTTTTGAGAAGTTGTGAGTTTACAGAACAATCATGTATAAAATAAAGGATTCCCATATATCACCCTACCACCAACACCTTGCACTGATATGGAACATTTGTTAAAATTGATGATAGCACATTTTTATAATTGTACTACTAATTAAAATCCATGGTTGAATTTAGGGATCACAGTTTGTGTAGTGTAATTCCATGGTTTTAAAAAAACATTTTATTCTACCATACCTAAAATCTAACATTTCCCCTTTTAATCATATTCATATAGATATATTTCAATTCTGTAATTGTGATCACAATGCTGTGCTACCATCACCATTATCCATTACCAAAACATTTCCATCATTCCAAATAAGAACCCTGTACATATTAAGCCTTAACTTCCAATTCCTTATCCCTTATTCCCTTATTCCCATCCCTTGGTAATATATAGTCTAGGTTCTGACTCTTTGAGTTTGCTTATTCTACTTACTTCAAATCAGTGAGATCACACAATATTTGTCCTTTTGTGTCTGGCTTATTTCACTCAACATGATGTCTTCAAGGTTCATCCATGTTGTCTCATGTATCAGGACTTTATTCCTTTTTATGGCTGATTAATATTCCATTGTATGTATAGACTACATTTTATTGATCCATTCATAAGTTGATGGACACTTGGGTTGCTTCCATCTTTTGACAATTGTGAATAATGTACATCGGTGTGGAAATATCTGTTAAATTCTGCTTTTAATTATTTTGGGTATAGGTCTAGTAGTGGGGTAGTTTCTATAGGAATAGGATTTCTATAGTATAGGATTTCTATACATCCTTTCCAACTCTTATTATTTTTTTAATTGCATGCATTCTTATAGGTACGAAATGGTATCTCATTGTAGTTTTGATTTGCATTTCCCTGATGGCTAATGATGTTGAGCATTTTTTTCATGTGCTTTCTGACCATTTGTATATTTTCTTTGGAGAGATGTCTATTGATGCCGTTTGCTCTTTTCTAAATTGGGTCACTTGTCTTTTTGTTCTTAAGTTGAAGGATTTCTTCATATATACTAGATATTAATTCTTTATTGGATATGTGGTTTCCAAATATTTTCTCCTATTGTGTAGGTTGCCTGTTTACTTTCATGGAAGTCTATTAAGGCAAAAAAGTTTTTAGTTTTAATGAGGTCCATTTATCTCTTTTTTCTTTTGTTACTTGTGCTTTGGGTGTAAATTCTAAGAAACCATTGCCTAACACAAGGTTGTGAAGATGTTTCCCTATATTTTCTTCTAGGAGTTTGAAAGTTATGACTTTTATTTAGGTCTTCCATGAATTTTGAGTTGATTTTTTGTATATGGTGTGAAGTAGGGGTCCTCCTTTATTTTTTTTTTCAAATGAAGATCCATTTTTCCCAGCAACATTTTTAGAAGAGATTATTGTTTCCCAATCAAGTAGTCTTTGCCACCTTGTCAAAAATCAGTTGGCCATAAATGTTAGGTTTGATTTCTGAGCTCTCAATTCAATTCCACTGGTTTGCATGTCTGTCCTTGTGCTAGTTGATGCTGTTTTGATTACTGTGGCTCTGTAATAAGTTTTAAGATCAGAGAGTTTGAGTCCTCCGACTTCATTATTCTTTTTCATGATGACTTTGGCTATTCATGACCCTTTACTCTTCCACATAAATTTGATGATTAGTTTTTCCATTTCTGCTAAGAAGGTTGTTGGACTTTTGATTGGGAATGCATTGATTCTATAAATTGCTATGGGTATTATTGACATCTTAACAATATTTAGTCTTCTAATCCACAAAGATGGGATATCCTTCCATTTATTTAGGTATTCTTTAATTTCTTTTAGAAATGGGATGGCTTTTTAAAATAAAGTAAAATAAGTTATGGTTTAAATGGTATGAAAACATAACTCCAAATATGCCTAACGTAAACCAAGAAAATACAATCTTTTCTAGACTCTGCGTGAAGTTTCTGTAATATTGTTGGCCTTCCTAAGAGAGTAAATCCAAGCTTTTATGATAATCTGTAAATAGTGAACCTAACCCTGAAAATAAACATTGCTCATATAGTCATGAGAGCTATATCCCCCAAAACATAAACGTCAGCGTGTTCTTTCACTACTTAAAAGCCTTTGTTTTCAAAGCTAACTCCAGAGCGCATAGCTTGATATTAAAGTCCCTTTCCCATAGCTTGATATTTAAGTACCGTCGCATCCAGGCCTTGTCTATATCTTTCTTTCCACTCAAACCTTGCAGCCAATACTTCAGACATGTGAAGTACTTGAAGATATTCAAATATGTCATATCTCTCATTTTCAGGATCATTAAACATATTGCTTCTGACATATTATTCTCTCTTAAGTACACTTTAGTAAAAAAATTCTAAAGTTTTAGGACACAGCTCAGGTTTCACCTTTTTCAGCAGCTGTCCTAACTTCTTATCTGCACACTCACACACACAAACACACACACACACACACACAAGTTTTAGTGGCATTCCGTTCTCCACGTGCTACTTCTTTTCATTGTGTGTATGCCTTCTGTGTTCTAATTATTTTTATTAATTATTGTCTAACTTTTTAAGTAGGCCTTTTTTCTGAAGGGTAGGGACTTCTACATCTTTCTGTCTTTCCAGTACATTGTCACCTAAGGATAGAAGATAAATATTTATTAAAGAAACACTGCTGCTTCCAATATATCACTGTCTCCAAGAGAGACACATAAATTGAGTATATTTGAGTTTTTAACTGAAAAACAGTGCTGAGTTCTAGAAAGAGTTTTGCTTAATATTCTTAAAAAGAGAGAGAATTTAACATCCACTGAGAAGTTAAAGTTTGTTTATATAGTAAAGTCAGAAATTTAGAAGACATGCTTATCAGCTAGTTTACTTTTGAGAGTACTAACTAGGCCTAACAGAATTTATGAGAAGTGCTGGTTGGAAATGAACCAGAAAGGTCACCCAGTTCATCTCCATGCTTAATGAATCCTGGAGAGATGAGAAACCATGCTATTTGTAAAAACCTCCAGAAAAGAGATATGACAACTTCTCTTTGTAACTCATTCCAACAGCACTTAACTAACACCTTTTACCCTAAAAATCTTTACCTTGATACAAACTAAATTTTTAGTGCTTGAGTTTAAACCAGTTTCCTCTGACAAAATCACTGTTGAAACCTGATTTTGTGGGTTAATCTCTTATGAGATCAGCCACCATACACTTGTATGGTATGGCCTAGTGCTGAAGCCCTGAGTTCCTCTTTTGTCTCAAGCTGAATAGCCATTTTCCAAAATTGTATTAATTTTTGTGACATCTTTGAATTCTTGCCAAAGGCACCATCTTATCTTGCTAGAAAAACAATAGGCTTTTTTTCCCTTTATTAGAGATGTTGTGGATTTATAGAACAACCATGCATAAAATAAAGAATTCCCATATATCAGCCTGTTATTACTAACACTTTGTATGTGAATAGGCTTCTAATTTCTACTCCTGTCCCTCAGCAAGTACCTCCCCAGAAAGCAGTCAGATTTTCACATAAACTCAAAGGAAACAGAATAAATAAGATCTACTGAAAGTAAACTAGATTAATTAATATGAAGTGTTTCACTCAGTCATAGGAGGAAACTAAAATAGTCAGGAAAAGATCAGTGTTTATGAAGTCATGGTTACATTGTGTTCATCCTCTTCATGATATTTCTAATTATTTTGCATCAGGTTATCACACTAGTGATTCAGGTATAAAAGTTAACTTGCAATTTTTTTTCACCCACACAATAGTTATAATAAGAGCATATAATTAGTGAAGTTTAAAAGAGTTAATTGTAAGAGCTAGTATATTGAATAGGTACTCAATAAATGTTAGTAGCAGTTGTACTAATATTGTTGATTTTTTAGTTCTGTTTAAACATATGAACAATATTATATAATTTTAATTCTCAAAAAACTCCTGAAATTTCTAGGACGAGGTCCTACAGAATTTTTTTTTAAAAAAAGACTATCTGATACTTTTATTTTCCTCATTCTTATGACTGGCTAATACTTTCATAATATTTTTCTTTTTTCTGTTACAAATTAAGAGTAATAATTTATGTACTTGAAAGTTAAATGCAAGTTTATTTGTTATTAAATAATAAATCAACATTTTTTTTAACCCTTAATATTTATACAATTACAGAACATTTTACTATTTTCACTTTATGTTGTATATGTATTATAATGCATTCTCAAATTTTACTTTTTACCTCTATATCCATAGTCTTCTTTACATTTGACTCACACACTTCTTTCACTTCTGCTTAGAGTTCAACTTTTAGGATCATTTAAGAAATATGGAGGTATAATTTACTTCTTTGAAATTTACATAAATTTTGTACTGATATATTTTAATTAAATATCTTTTTGAATGATTTTTTTTTCTGTTTCATTTTGGAATCCTGAACTTACTTTTAGTACCGTTCTCCAAGAAAGTCTTCTTACTTTCGAATCTCACTTATATTTCCTCTATTTGCAAGCACCATCCTTAAAGATGTGTGTCATTTTTGTTAGAGCCCAACAACCCCTTGCTTTAATTTCTTCTTTTGAAAGAAAGGGCAACAGCTCACATGAATTTTGCCTTACAATCAAAGAACAGGTAGGGACAGCAGGGACACCAAAACAAACATGTTGATTCTAGATCATGTAAGGTGCTTTTGATTGTAAGGAAAAGAAAATCATTTCAAGGTGGTTTAAACCATAGGGCAATTCTTTACCTCACATAAGAAAAAATGTAGCAGTAGAGTGGCTTACAGAGTTGATTAATTTAGATAGCACAATCATATCATCAAGGTTATTTTCTCTTTCTGCTCTATCATCTTCACTATTGATGCCTTTTTTCCTTGGGCTAGCTTTCTACAACGTTGTAAGATGACTTTCCATGAGTTTTCAATTTCTATTCCAACAATATGGGAATAAGATAATCTCAACATCCTTCTCCTATAAGACACCCAGAAATGCTAGATAAAATATGATAGATAAAACAAATTCACTTTTAAAGGTAAAAGTGAGTATACCAGAAATAAAAGACATCCCCAAGAGAAAAAAATAAAGAGAAAACTAAAACCAATATGTAAAGACTCAAAGGCTCAAAAGACTTCTGGGAGTGGTCATTTTTAATGAATTTTCTGAGAGAGGACAATAGGACGGGGCCTGTACAAGTTGGAGCTAGGACTGAATTGAATTACCTAAAGTAAGTAAATCAATACTATAATCCCTGACAAAGTAAAACAATATCAGCAACAAAAACCAGGTCACAGGGAAGGAAAGGAAGTATGAATTGTTATGATAATCAATTCATTGTTTACAGCAACTGATCAATCAGTGCTGCCTGAAGCTGAAATGGGTGGTTTAAAAAAATTGCCTCAGCATTCTAATTATATTTATAATGTTTTCTCCCATTGGTCTTCTAAAATTTAGTTATCTTGTGGTTAAATACAAAAATCTGCAAACAGCAATTATTTCAGTTTACTTTTCTTCTGTTAACTTGTAATAAAATGAGGTTGAACAACTTTTAGTAAAATAAGATGTATATAATAATCCAACTGTTATAATATTTTGTCTAGCTATCCTTATCTATAATATCCTTTCACAGGTGTCCATGCATAGAAAAATACCCAGAATATTGTTCATTAAATATCTAAAAATAGTCAGGGAGAGGGGATTTCTGTGATGTTTTACTTTCTACTTTGTATTTTTTTGAATGGCTTAAAAATTTATGAGTATATATAACTTCTATAAAAATAAAAATGTTATTCTCAAATAGTATTAATAAACAAAAGCATAACATTTATTCTGCATTTCATCAATTTAACAATATCTTAATTTTGACTTTTGATTGTTATTGCACAACTAGTATAAAATGCTTCATCTAATAGTAATTTGAAATTAGTTGATAGCTATTAAGTAATCTTCTCTTTCCCGTTTAAATAAAAGACTTAAAGCCAGAGAAAAAGTTACCGATAAGAACATCCTCGTAGATGGAGAAAGATAAGAGTGGCAAAGCTTAGTCGATATATAAACTATCTTACTCACATTTAAGTTCTTACATAGCAGAACTATGTCTAATTTACTATCATTTTGGCAATAAAATATGCAGTAAATATGCCAATTTTCTTAACAAGCAATATGCATTATTTTTTCTTATCTTATTCAAACTTTGAAAAGTTGGCATATGGAATAATATTTTGTCCCTAATAAAATAAAATTTTAATCCAAATGCAAACTGTACTTCTCCTCAAATTCAAATATTTTCTAAGTTGTTGACTCATCACTTACTAAAGGCAGCTGGTGTGGTATTTGAAATGATTATAAACAATTCTAAGTTAGTCTCAAAGGATTATCATAAATAGAAAGAAAATATCTTAGAAAAGAGTTTTGATTAAAAGTCTAAAAATAAATTTGCTTTCCAACTCATTTCCTTGACAAAACCTAACTCAAAAATGTAAATATCTGAAAATGGGATCCAATTGTTCTATGGATAATGTCAAGGTCTTACATAATATGGTCACTAGCCAACATTTTAGATACATCTCCTACAATTACAACACTTTCCTCACTACACTTGAACACCTTCTTTTTGCTTCTGGGATTTGCATTTCTTTCTTATTCACTGGAGTTTGCGTAGTGCATGATACGAGCATTTCCCATCTACTTTTCTATTCTCCACCACATATTTCATCAAGATAATTCTCTGCTCCGTTCTCAGCTTAAACACCACCTACTTGTGAAGTCTCCCTGACCAATCAGACCACACAAATAATTAAGTAATTATTTGTGTAATTGTTTTTGTAATGTTTCTCTATCCTTCTAGAATCCAGGAGGGCCATGTATGCTTGTTCATTGCTTTATCTTTAACCCTAGAAGATAAAGCCTAATATGTAGAAGGCACTCAACAAGCAGTTACTGAGTTAATACATGAATAAATGAATGGTAAAGTATACAAAAATGCTTCCCATTTGATTCAACCTTACTGCTTATTATTAAAAAATGTAATCTTCAACTAATTATTGAGTGGATTTTTAAAGCATTACTTATCATGTTATTTTTAAAACTTTTAAAAATCGCAATGCTTTTTTTTTGTTTCTGCAATTTAGGAGTATCAACACATTTGGAAGAAAGTTGAAAATGCATTAGATTTGAAAACGACAAATTTAAAAGTGGAGCAATTTAAATCATAATCTAATTGTATGTTTTATTAATATGTATCAATAAAATTGATTTGTTAAAAAAATCATAACCTGGTGCTTCCTTGCCAAATTACAGAATGAAAGTATTGAAAAACTGATGCTTTTATACCATTATTACACACATTATTTCAGAAAATTTTCTGTAAGTTAAATCAATCCTCAGCTCCTTGATAATAATTTTGAAATGACAGGTTGAAAATAAACAGGAATAAATTTAGGCTAAAGCGAGCTTGAAGCGATTTTATACTACTGGCCAGGTGCTAAAAGTCTGTTTTGACTTAAAAATATATAGCTGAAACAAGAAAAGAAAAGAAAAAAAAAATAAAGAAAATGAAAAAAAAAAAAAGCAATTTTAAAAAGGAAAAGAAAAAATACATAGTTGACATTTAGTTTTAAAAGGATGCCTCTTCATTTTTAATCAATTGAATTCATACTTAGCTTTTCTACTTTTCATTTATTAGAAAGATTTCTAAGAAATTACATAGGATTCAAATGCAATGAATAAATATTTGGTCATCTTGGACTGACAGAAGTTAAACTGTAACTCAGAAATGTTCAACTGAATGAGGGTGTCTTGACATGTTTCTATTCAAATCTATCTTTATTGAGAATGAGATATTACACTGATAAATGCTTGAACAGCCAGGTAAGAGCAGAATTAGATAAATTACAATTATTCCTTTCAACCATTTCCTGTCCATGAGCACATGTCATTTTTCACAAGAACTGAGAACATGTAAGTTCTGTCTCATGAGAAAATTCTATGGACTTGTGCTTTTTCTCTGAGATTAAATGTCTACCTGGAGATTATACAGTGATCTATATAGTGAGAGGCAAGACACCAATATCTAGCATTTGAAACAAAGTTGTGCCAATCTTCCTAACCCACAAAATTATTTTCCCTTTCATTTTACTCAGAGTGTTCTAGTTCAAAAACATATATATGTCTCTATTTTAATAAGCCCTATACTAAAGTCTCTGGCAAGTCTTTTTAAATTGCATAATAATAACTAAAAGAAACTTTATATGTGGAATATCAATATCTAACTATCCATCTGTCTAATATCTAGCTATTTAGGGATCTTTCTATAGGACTGGTATTATAACTAAAGTTCTTTATTTGTATTATTTTCTTTAATTCTCAAAAAAAATTTTGATACAGATATAACTGTATTTATATTCTGCAAATGTACATACTTCCCCAAATCAGCTAGTATTTTTTAAGTATCTAATTTCAATAGATATTTTATGTCAAACAAAAATATTTAGCATTTTATATCACAAGAGTTTTGTTCAAGTTTTCAGTAAATCCTATTGTCTTAGCAGTAAAAACGTGATGGATATTAATATATTTGTTACACAATTAATGATAAATATTCCTAGTAAACAGTGTTTTGTGGGAATTTACACTTTTTTTAAATTTGTTTTTTAGTGTCCTTTATAGTCTCCATTAAGTACCTAAAATATCTTGTTTTTGGACAATTCGTTTATTGCTATACACTCATATACACCCATGCATACACATGATTAATGTAAAAAATCAGTTAATAACAATTATTTGGGAGAAGTTAGTTTTTTGGCAAACATAATTCTACTTTAAATGCAGTCTTCCACCATGCTTAACAAGTAATTGGTTCAATGGAAATTTAATGAAACCCCCTTTAGAGAAGACATTATTAAGTAATCTGATTATTTTTCTTAGGACACAGTGAGCCTAAAATGTAACTTAAGGATAAGTAAACTATTAAGTAGAAAGAAATATGCAATAGTCCAGGTATAGTCTGAAATGCACATAGGTATTGCTGCTCATTAGTTTAGCAAAAGCAGAAGAGCATCTGTTAGCATACCTCTATCATTAACCCAGCTGCCAAACTGATGTTAATCTGTTTCCTGAACAGGTTGAGAAAGAAGAAAGAGATTGAACCAACCAAAACAATTTGACAGAAAGTGATTGACAAATTTACATTAAGAAAAACTATCACTTAATGAGGTCCTTCCATGTGGCTGGTATTATAACTAAGTGTATTATTTGTTTTAATTTCTTTAATTCTCAAAAATATTTTGATATTGATATAACTGTATTTAGATTCCACAAAATGTAGAATCAGATAGTTAGTAAACGGCAGAACCAGGATTCAATCCCAGGGATGGCTTCCTTGGAGCCTCTGCTTTTCTCTGGTCCTGCCTCCCATAATAAACTACTACTGAATATAGGGATGTTTTTGCTAGGTTTTGATCAATCTTGTTTGGAATGGCCAGTATTTAGTTTCTGAATCCAAAAAGCTGAGGACCAGATTTTCAAAGTGAATCTACATCAAAATACTTCACCCTCTGAAATCTACTTTGAAGTAAGCAATAGCCATTCTCACTCTCCTATATTTATTATCTGTACTTGATATCCTGGTTTTTAGTACTTATCAGATTTCAGAATTTCATTTTAAATTCTATTTTCTAAGTGTGCCGTGTTTCCAGTCAATTTTATATAGCATTACAAGGAGAATTTCTACTCCATTAATAAAGGAATCATCCATAAATATTAAGGCATTAGTATTAGTAGATCCATGGATGGATCACTGAATCTTTTATTAAAACTGAGTCACCGAAACCTGCACCATTTTAAATGTAGCAAAAAAAGAAAGAAAGAAAGAAATAATATGGGATTTATTTTTGTGAGATGTGAATATGACCAAGCATTTGTTTTTCACTTTCTTCATTAGTAGGGAGTACTTGATCATGTCATTTAATCAATTTGTGCTCATTTATTCATCTTTCTAAACACTGGAGAAACCAATTGAGTTTGTTTTTAGGATTAAATAAGATAAACGAGCCTGGGCAGGAATTTTTAAAGTAATTCTTCCATAATTTGTTAAGCTGCCTTTTGTCTGTGTTTTTTTTTTTTTAAGCTTGAAATAAAGTTTACTAATTTGAAAAAACAAAACAAAACCTGAGCCACCAATGATTGGTAAGACTTAAGTTTTATTTTCTCAACATAATAATGCAATTTCCTATGGGCTGTAATCTAAAGCCTTGGTTAAATTCACATTAACTCTAAATTTATTTATTCTTAAAACAATCAACTGATTTTTTTCTAAAAGATAAGTATGAAGAGGTTATTTACTATAAAATAACAATTAATGCCTCTACTGAAAATTTCTGACATATTTTTTGCTAATAAACTCAAATTCAAAGTCCAAAATACATTCAAAAGACCATTCTTCTCCACGTAGCATTCCATTATGAAACTGCTGCAATGGGCATAACATTAGTTGAACAAATAGAACACTATAATCAAGTATCTGCTTGTCTTACTGCCTTGCATAAACAACAGAGATTTCTAGCATTTTTTTTTTTTTTTGTATTCTCAATTGGTTTCTGTGTTTATAAAGTTCCAATATTAATCTTCAGAACTCATTCCTCCATATGGTACCAGGAAACATGGCGTAAGAACCTTTTCTGACACAATGGATATACCACTATCTTATTTCAAAATATCAAAAACTTGTCTCGAATGCAACATTCTCAAGCAAGTATTAGAACCACCTCAACTTCTCTTCAGTATTGTAGCCCTTTGGCAGTTTGATGTAATAATGAATTCCAAAAATCTATATTAGATTATGCTTGTAAACTGATCTGTTAATCTGGGCATGATTAAGTTATGATTCGGGCGTTGACTGGGCCAAGTCAGTAGGGCGTTCAGCCCCACCCTTTGGTTGGTGGGGCAATCAAATATAAAAGGCAAGGCAAAAGACAGAGAGAGCAGTTCTGATGTTGGAGTTTTGATGCTCGAGCCCGGGATAGGGACGAGTTGTTTGCCTGAGAGTTCACAGCTGGCCTTGTGGAGAGAAGCAAAACTAGAGAGCCTCATAGTCTCCAGCTGACCTTGTGGAGGAAACAGAGATGCTGAGCCCGGAGAGAAACGCAGCCCCTGGAAGAGAGGAACCCAAGAAGCCTGAACTCTGGTAAACGTCGGCAGCTTTCTTGCTCCAACATGTGGCAATGGACTTTGGTAAGGGAAGAAACTTAAGCTTTATGGCCTGGTAACTGTGGACTTCTACCCCAAATAAATACCCTTTATAAAGACCAACCATTTTCTGGTATTTTGCATTAGCACCCTTTTTGGCTGACTAATACAAGTATCATCAAAAACTGATGTAGTTGTATGCACAGGCCAACTTTAACTACCAAAAATGCACAAATTACAGCACATTCTTTTCCAATTCTAGTTTTAAATGTCAAACACAATTTCAAGTATATTTTAAACATTAAATTCTTCATGACTCAGGATGTATATCTTGTACAGCAGAGGAACAACACATGAAGTAATACAATAAACTTTAGCCAAATTTTAGTTCTTATACTTTATCTACAAAAGAGAAATAAAGTACAAAACATGCACTTGTCTGGATAATTATTGCATAGAAAATTGATCTGGTTAGTCAAGCCCAAAGAAACTCATTGAAAATATATATTTTGGGGTTCTTTGGGCAGATTTCACAAATTTTACAATTTGTTTTAAACATCCCTGAACTCCATTTTTTTCCTGTATAAGAACAACTTGAGCCAATACCTCTTAAGTAACATTTAAGCTCCATGGAGAAAACTGGCAACTTAAATACATTCATTCCATTTTATCTTCTTAAAAACTACATTCTAAAATATAGTGAGTAATCCAAATAACAAATAACTTTTATGTATGTCTCAGTGTGCTCATAAGTAAACACTTTCTTATTTATGATTTTATAAATATAAAATTTAAAATATTCAATAATATAAAGTACTATATTTAACTTGTAGGTAAAATCACTCAAATAAATTATTTGTCTACCTTTGATATAGTGAATCTACCAAATATTATGTAAGTTACACAAAATCCACTTGTTACATTACAGAGGGAGATTATTTAGCCCTCACTGTAGCAGAAAGCAGTTTCCTTACTCATAATGGTGACAAAGTGATTAACTTGTGAGTTCAAGGTGAAGGAATATATGGCTCCAAGAATGCATCGTACCTATAACCTAGTCAAGACACACTGCCAGATATTTCAATTAGTGGGTACCAAGGTCACAAAATCAATTTCTTATCAGCCAAAAACACTCATACAGTAAATTTTATTTTCAAACCATAATCTCTAAATTAAATCTGTGTACCTAAAAAATACAGTGCAGAAACTCAGTCATAGGGTTTTCTCCCAGATAGCATTTTCACAAATGGCATAGGCTTTGTGTGCTATATTTAGCCTACAATGTTTGGTTAGATTCTAATCTTACTAGAGAATGTCATTATCTCTTTCCATGGTAAATATAGGACCAAAGAGTTAATTTCCTTCTTAAAATAAGTACAAGGATTGAACAATTCTGACATTCTGTCTTCCAGCAATATATTTAAGAACTTTTAAACAACTATATAGTGAATTCATGAAACTGTATTAATCCAATTTCTTGGTAATATAAATGATATATCTGAATGTAAGATGGGAGAAAATTTATGTTAATATGGAAAATAGCATTACTGTGCAGTAAATTCCAAGTAAAACATTTTGCAGGAATTGACCAATGACACTCAAGATAATTACATTCTTTTCAAAAAAATTTCATTTATTTTTATTTTTTTAAAGATACTTAGATTATACAAATGTCACATAAAAAATATAGAGGACTCCCATATGCCCCACTCCCCACACCTCCCACATTTTCCCACATTAACAACATCCTTCATTAGTGTGGTACATTCAATGCAATTGATGAACACAGTTTGGAGCATTGCCACTAAGCATGGATAAAAGTTTACATTGTAGTTTAAACTCTCCCCCACCCAATTCTGTAGGATATGGCAAGATTTATAACGGCCTGTATCTGTTGTTGAAATGTCATTCAGGACAATTCCCAAGTCCCCCAAATGCCCCTGTATTACACCTGTTTTTCCCTCTCCCTGCCCTCAGCACCTCCAGTGGCCACTGCCTCCACATCAATGATATGATTTCTTCCATTGCTAGAATCACAATAAGTCTATAGTAGAATACCACTAAGTCTACTTTAGTCCATAGTTCATTCACCAATCCTGAGGATTCTGGGATGGTGATGTCCACTCTACCTCTAACTGAGAGGAGGCTGTGATCCCATAGGGCTGATGGATGGGGCTCTCTTGCTTGCAGTTGTAGACTCTTGCTTGCAGTTGTAGACCCTCTCGGTTCCCTGGTTTGGTAGCTGTCCATCATCGCCTCCTTGTTAGTTGTCCTGGTGAGACCAATGAACTGGAGAGTAGGTGTGGCAACTCCATTGAGTTTCCAGGCCCAGGAGGCACATGGACAGCCCAAAGATATAAGTCTCTTGGACATACATCTACCAACTCTAGTACTAATTACAGGTTCAAATAGAAGGACAGAAGAGCCATGGGAAGGGAACCACAACTGAGTCCAAATCTGTCACTCTCAGGAGCATAAATTCCAAAGTAGGGCCCACTGGCAAGCACCAAACTCCTGAGCTATCTGCCCTGACTATAGTGTCTGGATGTCTCCAGAGCCCTCAGGAGCCCCATAATTATTTTCTTAATGAAAACTTTTGACTTGAATATAAAATACTATGATCTATTATATTCAGGTGTTGGAGTCCTTTCCCTATATTTCAATTCCTCTAACAGATTTCCCCTCCTAATAGTCTCATTCTCCCTCTACTCACAGCCATACTTGAAAATATAGTAATTTAATGTTGGCACCTTTCATTTATGCTCAGTGGGAATGAACTGAAATAGTTAAGGAAGTTAAAATATTTCAATTATCTCCTTAATGTTTTAATAGTCAGAAAATCACAATTTTCATGCCAGAAAAGTATGCTGTGTTTTTTCCAACATTCAAATATTTGATATAGCTATAATATGCTGTACAATATATACTACCCAGAGTTATTTTTCATATAGTTGGCTGACAAATTAATCAAATCTTCTATAACTACAGATCCTAGGGACCAATGTGATGTTTGATGTTTGATAAAACATAAGATATAAAATCATATCTCAGGCAGACTGGAAATAGAAAATTATCAGAGATAACATGTTTAGTTTCTCAAATCATTTGCCCACACCTTCCTAAACATGTCATCTTTTAGATGATTTCAGTACGGTTGAACATAGTGAAAAGAATCTTTCCTAGAGCAAGAAAATTAGTTATATGTGATAAACAAGACATTTTTAAATTAAACAAAACTTTTCTGTGGGTGGAGGCAATGTTTTCTTCATAACCTTTATATATGGGAGCATCAAAATTCTCGTAAAATACAGTTATAGATAATAAAACTATTTTATTTTTTCTCAATTCACTCACATGATCACTTACTCTATCTTAATCAATTTTAAAGCATGGTAATAAAAATATAAAATGTTTTGATAAAAGTTCTTCATATTGTACATATTAATGCAAAAAATAAAACCTCAGCTTAAATAATTAACTAAAGAATAAATTCAGCTCCATGTAAAACTGTATTTATAAAGGATGGTTCACTGGTAGAAGTAAGACAGGTATTATAGATAACACATGCACTAACTTAGTTTGTGATTTAAGAAAGAACTATCAAAGTACATGACTAGAAGTAAGATTTTCAGTTTTATTGTTTTCACATTTGCCAGGATTTTTGTGAAAAGGGCATATTTGATCTCTAAGAGTCATTAGGAAATATGTAGACAAAGTGACATTAGTATCAAAGTTGCAATGAAATGTTCCACAGGACATATGGCTTCCTAACCTAAACCATGAAAATGCTCAAAAGAACAGCATATAAGTTAATGAAAATTCAATCTTGCAGTATTGATTACTCAAAATTAAGTAGGGAAACAAAGATATTATGGAGCAAACCAATGTAAAGTTTATGATGCTTACTTTGGAACATTCATGAAAATTTTCCACCTGGCTACCATGGGTACTCTTTATTTATAGCAAAATATTTGGAGTTGGATCATACCTAAGGTAATCCTGCTATATTAGGCTTTTACATGTGTAAAATTCAGTCAAATCAGATACTTGATTCATGCAAGCAGGAATACCATTCACAATGTCTTAATAAATTCAGGCTAGCAAGAAAGCATAAGAATGGAACACCAAACATTGAGAATAACTACCACTCAAGACTCCATAGAATTTTACAGATAGGATCTAAGCCATTTTGATAGTGTCCAGAGATACAATCAACAATAAGAACCATCATTGTTCTCAAAGAGGAATCATAATTTGGAGACCCCAGTCACTACTGGACAGCAGACAGACCTGTCAAAACTTACTCCAATACCATGTATTAATATAAAAATAAAATGACCAGAGAACATGAAAAAACAAACAACTGACCTCAACTGATAGAAATCAGAAAAGGCATTGCAAAGAAAGTGACATCTGAATTGGTTGTTGGACAATGATTCTAAGCTTATAACTTCTCCAGTATAAAAAGTACCCAATTATCCTTTCTCCCCTACAGCACAAATACAATTGACTATTCTACTATATTTATTTTGCATGATGCAAAGGTATTTGTGATACCTGGTGTAGTGGTTTGGAGCTGTACATACCCTAGAAAAATATGTTCTTAAACTTAACCCATTCTTGTGGATGTGAACCCATTGTAAGTAAGACCTTCTGATGAGGTTACTTCAGTTAAGGTATGGTCCAGGGTGGACCTTATTCCTATTACTAGGAGTCCTTTATAAGCAGAATGAAACTGAGACAGATAAGAGAGAAAACCACAAGGGAACAGCCAGAAGCTGAGTATCAATGGAATCCAGAAGAGAAGGGAGAGGCCAGAAGATGCCTCCATGTGCCTACTATGTGACAAGCTAAGGACCAAGGATCACTGGCAGCCAGCCCCAGAACACCACAGTCTTGGGGAGAAAGCATTACCCTGATGATGCCTTGACTTTCTTTCAGCCTTAAGACCGTGAACTGATAAATACCCATTGTTTAAGAAACCATCATATGGTATTTACTTGGGCAGCCTAGGAAACTAAAACACTTGGCAGAAAGGAGAAGTTTGGATACAGATTCCTTTACTGCTGAGAAGACTGCCTCTCTGATCAATGCCATTCCTACTGGACCTGGCCATAGATACTCACTCATTAATGTTCTCTTGGAATTGCAAAATAAGGATAAATTCCATTATGTGGCATTTTGTCCTAAATATAAGTTACATATATATCCCAAGACTCACAACTCCCTCATTGAAAAAAAGAATGAATATGCACACCATCTTCTTCAATCACATGAAACAGCGTCTAAACTTCCCCCAATAGGGAAGAAAATACAACAATCATGGTTTTCTGCCCTTCATGTTTGGTTTTAATGATTCAAGTGATCCAGATATAGTGCTTCTTTTGCCGATCATATTATATTTAATACCTTGCTTTTCAGTCCTGCAGATTGATCCATAAATTCCTTCAAACAGAGGAAGTCTCAGAGAAATCATGGAAAATAGGTTTCATTCATATGCCAACCTGAAATGATTTGTATCATCTGCCTGATACTATTAGAAGAACTCTGAAATCATATCCTGGCTGAGCAGGAAAGAGTGTCATGATGTGTCATGGTCATAAGTGGGGAGGATGGGAGTACAGGGAGTAGATGAAAGCATCCTCTGCACTGGTCATGCCAGCAGCAGAGATCAGCATTAAGAACTGTGAAAAGTGCACTGAGCTTGGAAGCAGGAGATCAAAATTCATATCTGTTTTATTTTCACATTTCAAATTAAGTTTAAAATCCATATTTTTACCCAAAAAGTGGTTGAACTAGTAATTGACCACCATTCAAATAAATGGCTCAAAATAATAGAATCAAAGAATTTTGGAGCTGGGAGGGACATTAATAATACTCCTAGTCCAATTTGTTCATTTTACTGAGAAACTGAGACCCCAAAGTTTTTTTGTGATTTGCCATGAGGATACGAGGTTTAAAGGACTAGAATATATTTAACAAGTTTAGAGAACTTAGCAAAGGAATTTATTATCAGACAATAACATCTGATAATATTCCCATTACAAACCATTTCTTGGTATTTGGAGGGCTACAATTTGGGCATAAATGTATTAGAGAAATCAAGTAATGGGAACCTGGAGGATAAAGCACTGATAAATATATTATTTTATTTTTAAGATAATGAGACAAATCACAGCATTTCTAATATGTCTCCTTTTCTTAGGCTAGAAATTGTCTCAGAAAAAGGACAGAGTTACATAAAGGTAGAAGTATGTAGAAATAGGGCTACAAATGTCTATCAAAGGATTGATAGAAACCTTTCTTGAGTGTTTATCTGCCTTTTTGGCTGCCTGGAATCTATTGAAATTTCTGCTAATAACAGTCATCCCAATGCCCTTTTGAGCAACAACTTCTCTCACTCTATTCCCAAGCTTTGGGTAAGTTTTCATTCTAGGCTCCAAGAATGGAGCAGCCTGATGCTACATAAGCTCATATATATTATAATATAAGGACATAAAGACAATGAAAAAACAACTTGAATGTATAAATAACAAAAGTAAAAGATTAGGAAATAAACACACTCCTCTTTCATAACAGGACATCAACAGATATTCCTTAAGCCTGAAAAATTGAGAAGTGAAGGCACACACATATTCTGTAGAAGATGGGTGGGTATTAAGGGGTTCTTTTAATGTCAAAATCCATGTCTGTTGTAAGCTCTGGGTAATTATCTTATTTCTTTCATTATTTCCTCTGCTTGAATCTTGTCTGATCCCTTCTTCAGGATGTCTGTTACAAGGATATTAGGCCCTCCATATTTGATCCTCAATGTTTCTCAATTTTTTTCTCATATTTTCCATTTGATTTTGATCCATTTGATATTGATCATAATGTCAATATATTTTATTGGAAGAGAAAAATGTTAAGTTTGCCTGGTAGGAGCAACCAAAAGTGCTAGCCAGTGAATTCAAGAAATTACTGGGGGAAAGCAGACATTATAGTGAGGAAATTGCAAGCATAATAACAATATTATAACAAGAGTTATAAGTGAGTCAAAAACAAAGTTAAGCTTAATCAAATGGAGCAGAGGTTCTTTCTACGGCTGAACAACAACTCACTATTCCTAGTTGCCAGGTTATGGGCTCTATCCCATATTAATAACATTTTAATTCCAAATATTGTAGTCAGGGTCAGAAAGGACATTAACTATCTGTGAAAAATCAGGGAAGAAGTTTGGGAGAAGATTGGGCATAGATAAAGGAAAAGTTCACAAAGGGTTGGAGTTGGGTTATTATAAGAGTGGAAAGTGTACTCAGCTGGTAATCTCAAAAATATCTTGGTTAGTACAGTCTGGTGTATCTTTCACTGATATGTAAATAAATTTGGTGTTTTTAGTTTCCCTGTGCTATATGGTGCCCATCCAGGCAGCAGTGGAAACCCAGGAATGGGAGACTTTAGCCTCCATCTTGTGGTGGTTTTTAAATATTGCATTTTACATACTAGACTACTGATAATGTTAGCAGCTTCTTGTCTTGATGCCTCTTGCTGCAAGAGGATGGGAACGAGGAGAGGAAAGGTATGTTGGGTATTGAACAACACAAAGATTTCATGGTATGTTGAGGAAGAAACTTTTTGTCATATGGTAGCTCTTTTGTATGTAGAAGCCTATGGTTACGATTATTATTCTTTTTAGATGCAAAATTTTCTGGAATCGATCTGAGGGTATAAATTGGAACTTTTGTCTCTACTTCTTTTCTCTTCCTCAAAGTATCTCTTCCGTAGCCAATTGTTCTCTTTACTCATCATTATGCTTGTTTTGTTGGCTTTTCTTCAATAGCCAGTTTTCCTCAGATGACCCTCATGTTTATAACTTTAAAAATGTTTGAATATCATAGGTAGCTTGGCCAAGGTTTGACTGTCTGCCATTATAACCTTTCTTGAGCATGAGAGAGTTCAGGGTTCTCTGTATATGTGGGTGAGGAATAGTAGTTTTTAGGCATTATTGCAGGTAGCACAGGTAGAGAGTAGACAGAAAGGCGGCATCCTTCTCCAAAGGCCAAAATAAAAAGGTTTCTGTATTAGGGTAGAATTTCTTCTCTCGAGTTCCTTCCAGGCCGAAGATAAAATTTCCATTGAGAGCTATTTCTTGGCTTTATCCGGGGGACAAATGTCCATGGGGAATTAGGAGCTTGAGTGGCACGGCCTCTGGAAACCAATGTTTCAACCCATCTACTGGATTTCAACTTCCTTGTTGGGAAGCAGGTGAGGAAATCACCACCACAGGTAAAGCCCCCACTCTGCTGCAGCGTTCTCTGTGTGCACAACCTGTATCCCTTTTTGTGGAATAAGAATCTGCTATGAGAAGTTCATCTTCATTTATGGACTTCTCATGTACTCCCTTGGATTTCCTGATTTTGTTGTCAATTTACTGGACTTAAGGGAGGGGGAAAGATAAGAGTTAACCACTTGTACCTGATCTATGGAATTTGATCCACATATTAAAATCTGTAAATAGATTTTCTTCCTAAGAGATCTTAAATATGCATACTGTATAATTTTTTACCTTTTAACCAACTGCTTTGATACAATGCAGTAAGAAAACAAAGTAGATGGGGTTAATACCAAAATAATTGATTTTTATCTCAATGAGATTTAATCTCCATTTTAATCTTTTTATTTGCAGATATACCTCAAAGAGTAGTCTGAGGATTATATGAGGGAATTTTTAAAATTTGTTTTCTCAGGGAAAATTGTTCAATCTGGAAAATGGGAATAGTATTAACCTATTTTAGAAACTTGCTGTTAGGATTAAATACATAAATTCCTGTAACATGTTCATGCTCCATGAAAATGTGAATAAAGTAACTGACATTCCCTGCACAAAGGAACTGCCATCAGTTTTGCAAATTAAAGTTTACAATCTTACAATATTGACAACAAAATAGAACCATAAAAATCAAAGCAGAAAAATTAGGACTTTTGTTATTTCATGGTATTGGAAGTGCTATCTCCATCATTCCTCTATTTTCCTTTCTACCTGTCTTTTTCTTGAAAACCAACATTTATTAAAATGTATAAAAATCTCACATGTAGTGCACAATTTTAATTTAATTTTAATTTCCTAGTAGGGCCCATAGATGAGGGTGAAATGAAAATATAAGATGCTCTAGCTACCATGTTCATTTCACATGTAAAATGAAAACAAATTTCAGAAAAACAATATCCCCATTTTTGTTGCTACTGATGCCTTATCATCAATATAGATAATATGACTCATATTCATATAAGCTTTATGAATTGGTGTTTTATCATGAAGAAATAAGTGATATTCATCACTTAGAAAAAATCAACATTCTAATACTGTCAACTCAGATGGTATTTTTTGCATATAAGTGAAAAATTGATTGTGAGAAATCTTATTTAGGATTGATGTAACACAGAACTTTGAAAAATAACTCTGTTGAAATTAGAACTCAGCAGCTGTGCATTCTTTTTCATATTCTGATTTAATTCTCTGTGTTTTCAGTTACCTGATATTACTTTTCTTGTGCTAAACATGCAATAAATCCCTCTAGATAATACTGACTTAAAAATTATTAAAAATAAATTAAGCTTCTATTTGAAGAAAAATTTACATGATCTTTTGTTATTAAGTAGAAAATCAAAAACTGTATGTCCACATTAAACTCTTCTTTAAGATTCAAGATATTTATTAATTTTGATCTCAGTGGCTTTCATAATTGTCCATAATAAACATGGAACAAGATCATTTGAAAAAAAAAATTCCTGAAACTTAACCTGCAAAAATGAAAACTGACAAGGCAGATCAAAGAAATTTTTGGTTTTAAAAATGTTGAGCTGTTAGCAAAACTCAAATGACCCAAGCTCTTTTTTTCTCCATTTCAAAATAAAATATTAACTAAAAGGAAGTTTTTATAATGGCTCATTATTTTATTTTTCTCTTTCTATAGCATGTTCTACATTGAAGGAATTTGTAATCTTGTGGAGAGGAAGTTCTGCTTAATTTTTGTGGTGGATTTTGTTTTCTTTAATGTGTCCCCTTCTTGTAAAGAGAGGAAAGAGGTCATATTTCTAGTACAAGGAAAAGGTTTTCTGAAATTGGCAAAGGTGTTTCATTTATTTGGATGAAGTTCACAAAACTTATGCATCCTGGAATGTAAGCCTTGGGTTACTTTAGATTAGCATGTCTTAAATGGTTTTCATTTTCCACTCAGTACAAGAAACCCCAAGGAAGTATGTGTCTCACTATGAACAAATCCTACTTAGGACTAACTAGAAGCACATAAAAGTTCATACTTCTTCAAGTTCGTGGTAGTATTCATTTACCTAGGAAGTTCCTCTGGAGTATGTAGGATTCTATTTGGTTTACAAAAACATTTGCTTTCCCAAGGATTTTTAATAACATATATTTTACATGAATCAAGATTCATGTATAATATTATCAAGAGACATATTTCCTATTCTGCAAATATTCTCTAATTATTACTTAAAAATCAGAAGTCACCGCTCTCTTTGAGAGCAGGAATTAAGAAAAGAAAAGAAAATGCTGATCCAGGCTACTACTCAACTTTGTACACAAGTTCCAATACCACAAAACTGTAATAAAATAAAGGAACAAGCAAAATTGCAGATGAACTTCCAGAAAAGTTGACATTGTCTAAAGACCTGAAAACAGATGTTCTAAAGAGACTCATTAGAAGCTTTAAGACAAAAGAGACATTTAGAAGTTGCTATGAAAGCTAGCCTCTATAAAGGGATCTGAACCAGGTAGTTTTGTTCAACTCTACATTCTGGATATATAACTTCACAGATGTTGCACATATACAAATATAATTTACAGATATTTGTGAACTTCAGATATCCCCATTTTTGTTCTATAGTGTATTAATGACAATATAGACTAAATTGGTAATCAGAATGGTTAATTCAACAGGACATCTTAAAACTAAACTGATGGACCATCATTTTTGGTAACAGAGACACACTGTTGCACTCCTAAGTAATTAGGGATATATTTTCTTAATTTTCAAAACTATAATATATTTCACACATGAATGAAAAATAATGAATACTGCAATTACTACAGTGATTTTCCATCTTTCTCAGTTATTTTTCAAAGGTATTTATAATATTTTATCATACAAAAATGCTTGATCTGTTCTCAGAATGCACTGATATATTTTATGAAATAATTTTACTACATTGTAATGATTATTTTATAAAATATTCTCATTACTAATTACCTAATGAATATATTTCTAAATAAGCTGGTATACACTTAGAATCTATTTCAACAATATATTAGTTTTATCTCTGTTATTTTTAGAGATGGAGACATTAACCATATTCTTTAGAAGAAGATTCTTAAAGAACAGATAATGTTTATGAGATGATGCATGAACTTAATGTTTAAACAATTAATAGGAAATATGTATCCAAATGAGAAGTAAAAATTGGAAGTCAGTAAATTTATTCTAGTGATCTTGCCATCACTCAAAACATTCCCAAAATTTTCAAATTGTTTTTATTTCATGCTACTCATGCAAGAGATTTCACCTTACATTACTTTGCATACATCTTTTCATCATTTCTTAAAACCATTTTGACCATTAATAATCCAAGTAGCCCATCAGATTTTATTACAAGTCTAAGCTGTTTTTTAAATGAAAGTGTGTCTCCTAGAGGGCAGGCACCAAGATTTCATTATTTTCTATGAAGTCCTTGTGTTATTGTTTCATAATAGGCATAGAGTAAGTTATGAAAAGACTGTTATACATATTCACAAGCTGTCAATTTCAACCTTCCTGATCCTTTCCATACTTACCTGGAGCAACTCCTTTTCTCCTACCTATTTTGATTCCATGAATCTCCCAAGTAGACAGCCCCACTTAATGAATTCATGCGAGTAGGGCGGAAAGGAAAGTCCCCCATCTCTCACAGCTGTGAGGAATGACATGCGTGAAAAAGGGGAGGATGCTGTACAGTGTATTTTTGGGTATGAAGGTGGGTGGAAACTCAAGTAGTATCACCTTTAGATGCACACAAAGATTCTCTCAATACCCTTCCAACCGTCCCTCCTTTTTTTAAACACTTGCCTAATTGCCTGAGGAATAGGAGTATTTCTCACTCCCTATATTTGTTACAATTGTTCACCAGAAGGCAATCAAAACGCGTGCCTGAGAGCATAAGGAATAGCAATAGCAATATATGTTTAAAAATCTAAAATAACCCAAGCTTTAGGTTTGGATATCATCAACAATTTCAAAAGCCTTGGAATGTACCCCCAAATTTCTACATGAACTTTTACATCTACTTCTTTAAAATACCCTCTAACATCAGCATAAAGACTTGTGCATAAAAATACCCATTAATACCCATTAACAATAAAGCTGTTAAGATAATAAATAAATTCCTATTAAAATGATATTGATATTGATATTGATTTTCTTTAAAAACCTGTACTACGCTAGCAATTATTTTAGGTGACTAATAGTGTTGACATTTGTGTCAATATATAAAAGGTGGAGATACCAGAGGTTGAATCCTAGCTTTGTTACTTAGATTTATGACACTGGGAAACTCACTCACGTGTTCAGAGTCCCACCTCTCAGATTAACAAGGAGCTCAATAGTTGCCAGTTATTACTGGTCATAATGGTATTCATAAATAATTGAAAAGGTGATATGAAAATTTAAAATATAGTGTATGGCAGTGGCATAAACTACAGTGCAGTGTACAATTATGAAGTGCCAACATACCTTGGATATATGGTGGATTTGGTTCCAGAACACTGTAATAAAGCGAACATTGCAATAAAACAAGTCACACAATTTTTTTGGTTTCCCAGTGCATATGACAGTTAAGTTTATACTATACTGTAGTCTATTAAGTGGGCAAACAATAGCATAATGTCTAACAAACAATGTACATACCTTAATTAAAAATACTTTATTGCTAAAAAATGTTAACCATCATCTGAGCATTCGGGGAATGTAATCTTTTTGCTGGTAGAGGGACTTGCTTTCAATTTTGATGGCTGCTGTCTGAGCAGGGTTATGGTTTCTGAACTTTAGGTTGGCTGTGACAATTTCTTAAAAAAAGATAACAGTTTGCCACATTGATTGACTCTTCCTTTTACAAAAGATTTCTTTGTAGCATGTGATGTCTTGTTTGATAGCATTAGAACTTCTTTCAAAATTGGAGGAAATCCTTTCAAACCCTGCAGCCAAAGTCATCCATGAGGGATGGAATCAACCTTGTCCAAAGTCCTATTAATGTTGATATTTTGACCTCCTCCCATGATAGGAAAGTCCTAGATTGGCATCTTCTTCCAATAGAAGGCAGTTTCATCTACACTGAAAACCTGTTGTTTAATGTAGCTACATTCATCAGTGAAATTAGCTAGATCTTATGGACAACCTGCTATAGCTTCTACATCAGCACTTGCTGCTTCACCTTGCACTTTTATGTTATGGAGACGCCTTCTTTCCTTAAATCTCATTAACCAACATCTGTTAGCTTCAAACTCTTCTTCTGTAGCTCTCTCAGCCTTTGTGGAATTGAAGAGAGTTAGGACTTTGCTCTGGATTAGGCTTTGGCTTAAGGGAATGCTGTCATTGGTTTGATCGTCTATCCAGACCACTCAAACTTTCTCCATATTAGCAATAAAGCTGTTTCATTTTCTTATTATTCCTGTGTTCAGTTGAATTTCCTTCAAGAACTTTTCCTTTGCATTCACAACTTGGCTAACTGTTTGGTGCAGGAGGCCTAGCTTTCAGCCTATCTCAGCTTTTGACATGCCTTCCTCACTAAGCTTAATCATTTATTGCTTTTGATCTAAAGTGTGAGACATGAGATTTTCCTTTCACTTTAACAGGTAGAGGCCATTGTAAGGTTATTAATTGGCTACATTTCAAAGTTGCTGAGTCTCAGGGAACAGAGAGTCCCGAGGAGAGGAAGAGATTGGAGAACGGCAGGTCAGTGGAGCAGTCAGAACACACACTACATTCACCGATTAAGTTTGCTGTCTTATACGGGGTCAGTTCATGGTGCCCCAAAACAATTACAATAGTATCATCAAAGGTCACTGATCATAGATCATCTTAACAGATATAACAGTAATGAAAATATCTGAAATATTGCTAGAATTACCAAAATATGATCAGAGACAAGAAGTGAGCACATGCTGTTGGAAAAATGGCACCGATAGTCATAAGATGCAGGGTTGCCACAACCCTTCAATTTGTAAAAAATGCAATATCTGTGAAGCACAACAAAGCAAAGTGCAATAAAATGAGGTATGCCTATATTATTATTTTCTTACCTTAGGTAAAATAGCCTTTTATGGATTAATCCTTGCTAATCCATTCTCACTCCACCTAACAGGGTCATCTTTCTAATACACACAATTTATCATATAACTCAGCTACTTAATTAATTAACTGTTAATTGTTCCTTTTGTTCAATGGATTAAATCCATAACCTTGGCATTCTGACTTAATTATCACTAAACTCTCAACTAATATACTCTATGGGACATATCCAGAAATGAAATAACAGGCAGATCTTAAAAAATATATATGGGTCTTTGTAACTGCTGATTCCTTTTGATTGAAATCTTTGCCACATTATCAATTTTGATAAATCTTATTTATTTTTTAATCCAAGTCTTAAAAGTCTCTACTTGGAAAGCTTCCCTGAAGTTGTTTGTACATCTCAAATGACTTCTATTTATTGCTTTATAACATTGCATTATAATCACAATTATATTTCTTTATCTGACCCACTAGATATACTATGGTTTCCTAGAAATCAAGGCTGATTTCTTATTTTCATTCCAGTCTGTTAATCAGAGGCGTTATGGTCAACATATTGATTAAAAGTACAGGCTCTGAAATCAGGCAGATTTGAGTCCAAATATTGGCTCTACCCCCAATTTATTGTATCAATTGCCCAAGTCACTCTGTAAATTCAACTGCCTTATGGATAAAATTGGAATAAGAATAGTGCA
Organism: Cabassous unicinctus; assembly: GCA_029593785.1. Taxonomy (NCBI): domain Eukaryota; kingdom Metazoa; phylum Chordata; class Mammalia; order Cingulata; family Chlamyphoridae; genus Cabassous; species Cabassous unicinctus. The sequence goes on along the minus strand of JAQZBX010001781.1, from coordinate 41,489 downwards.
TAAAGATGTGCTAATTAACATTTTGGACTTAGTAAACAGAAGATATTAGCAATTCTGATGATGAGAATGATGGAAGTGCTCAATATATATTTGTTCAATAAAGGTGATCTGATGAAGCAAATTCAGCACTCTTGAAACTTACTTCTGTAAAATCATCTAGTTCAAGTTCCAAATAACTTGTTCAAAACTAACTCTTAGAATAGAATACATTTAGTGAGGTTGAGTTATTACCATAACGTTTATTTGCTACATCTCTGAGGGGCTCAAATATTATGATGATGATTATAATGCAAAAAAGAAAATTTTATTACTAAAGAAGTAGGCATGTTTTATACCATAATTTCTGCTAGTCATTTTTGACCATCCTAGCACCAATCTTAGTTAAAGATTAGAAAATGGGGAATCTTTAGAGATGAAAAAGCCAAACCTTTAGAGTTGAAAAATTCTTCAAACCTAAAACTATAACCTAGACTACTGAGTAGTTGAGAACACAATATTTTAAGTTTCATTCTAAAAGAGCATATTACAAATGTATTCAGAAAAATGCCAAAAATGTGTCTGTGAATTAATAAAATGTGAAAAAAAGATGAAAGCCACTGTTTGGTTTTAAGAGGATATTATAAATCACAGATAGTATACATTAAAATAAAAGAATATGTAACTTTCTTTAAATAGGAAGAAGAGAAGAGTTATATTAAGAAAACATAAACATGAACCGAAAAGAAAAAATAAATCCCATTACAAATTGTGTTCTGTGTGAAAAGAAATTGCAGGCTAAAAGGATTTGAAGTATCTTTTTTCCCAAAGAAATATATTTTCTTCTCTTCAGCTGGTTATTGATTTAGGCAGCAGGGGGAAAAACTGTGTTGGATAGTGGAAGATGTGTTTTTCAAAGAAATTATTAAAAATATGAATATAATCTGGTTGGGTTCTGAAGATCCATATAGTGAAAAATTATTGATGCTGATGGTAATTATGACAGATGAAAAGTATCTAAATAATGAAAAGGCAAAGTTTCTTATAAAGTACTCTGGTGCAATTTGTAACAATTAGTGGAAAAGCACTCTAATACGTTCGATGCAATATTTTGAAGGTCACTCAATTATCAATCCTCCATAATGCCATTTAATTAAATATGTGATAAAAATCTAAGATTATTTATGGGAAGAATTTTGTAGCATCTGTAGATTAGTATATTATAAATTCTGGCTCTTGTACAGGCAGAAATGCCTGATCTAATGCACCATTAAGCAACTGTAGCTTTGCTCTACATTTTTAAACACTAAACTAATTATGATGGGGTTTGGTCTTATATACTGCGTGTTTAATCTTTTTTTAAGAGCCTATCAAATTGAATCACGAGATACAACATGTTTATGCTACAAGCAAACACATGCAATATTAACAATGTACAATATCCTGGCTTAATTAGAAAAAGTCCATGTTGTCTTAAATACATTTAGGAGTACAATACCATACAGTTTTAATTTGAACTTGCCTTTTAATTATATTTTTAAACTAATTTATATGACTTGGAACTTTCTTCTTACAGAATGTTAGTCTATTGACCCAATTAACTAGCTTCTGCTGAAAATGAGAAAGAATAAAAAAGATTTGGGGGAAGGAAAAATGATGGTGATAAAGATCACAGACAAGAAATGATTTAAAACTGATGATCAGATGTTGTTCTGTTTTTCAATTCAATGGGCTAAATTGCACCCTAGAAGGATCCTTTCTTGCATTCTCACTCTGGACTCTAGTCTAAGTTCTATAAATAGTATCTACTTTACAGAAAAGAATGTCTTTTCAAATATTTTCTCTTCCCTTCCCTTGACTTCCCTTCCCTTCCCTTCCCTTCCTTTCCCTTGTCTTCCCCTTCTCTCTCCCTTTCTTCCTCCCTCTCTTTCACCATTTTTTGCCCCTGGAGTTTACAGGAGAAAAACCCCAAATCCCTTAATACGATCCTCAAATTTACATAGTCAAGTACTAAAGAAGCTATCTGTGAGCAAAACACACCAGTATAGCCTGGATGTCAAGAACCCTCTGCTCTTTTGCTCCCAAAGATATTGATTTTCAATCTGCAACTTAGAATTTGCCAGTTTTATTTGTCCCTCCTGTCAATCTTTTATAGCTACAACAAAGATAACATAACATGGACTATCAAGAATCAATAATCAAGTATAAATTTTGACATTGGAAGAATATACTTACTGTTTAGTTAATTATACTTTTTCTCAATAGCATGAGCTCAAACAGAATAACATAGAACAAGTTAATTACAGGGCGAAGGCAAAGAGATCATTTCTGAGAATTGATTTTTACAGTAAAATCCAAAAGAGGCAATAAAGTTTGTTTACCTTGACAAATTGTGACACCATTTCCTGAAAATCCCATGTTGCAATAGCAGGCTTCAGCTCCATTCCGTATTTCACATTTTGCATTTGGGAGACAAAGAGTCTTGGTGCAATTTTGAGTATAGGTACAATCCAGCAAAGTGGAAATGCCCACTAAATAAAATGAAGAAATATACCTTTTCAAAAAGAAAGAACAAAAACCTGCCCCTATTGTTGAATTAAAGTTAAATAAATACATATTGATATTTTCTCAGCAGTAACACTGATGGCCTGTTATAATCTTTTCTATTAAATTTTTAAAATACTCTTTTTCTTTCCACTTAGATAATGGAATATTGAGGTTTTCCCCCAAAGGACCATTTAGCTAAATAAAAGCACAAGAGCAAGTAAGCAAAAAAGATTCAGGCTTTTCATCAAGCTTAACCTTTATCAAGTAAATCTCAAGAAAGCTAAAATGTAGTAAACAACCCAGTTTAATAATAAAAACAGCATTCCTAGATCATACCACCAGACTGATCCAATTTCACCCTTTGCCCTGAGTGAGATACTTTAAACAGGTAACTTCACATGATTGCAAAGCAATTTCCCTCCTCTGGGAATGACTGTGAACAGAAATAAAGTGTGTATAGGGTTCCTTTCAAATTCAAATTTGTGATATTTTCAGATGAAGAGCAACTTATGTTACCATCCTTGGGGACTAATGCGATTATTATTTTTGTTTTCTTCCACTGATCATTTTTCATTCTGCCTTTTCCATAATAATATATCATTTTTACATTTTATTTCATTATGGGAAATGAGAACAAAACTCAAACTGCTAGTTGAAGACTGATCTTCAGAAAATGTAGCATCACACAGACATGAGCAACAAAAACAATGCATGAAAGAGAACAAGACTCTATTTCATAGTCATTGAAAATAGTATTTTGTGGACTGTTAGGAAAAGATCAGGAAAAGCATAGGACATTCTTTTTAAATTGTTGTTCCAGACCCTCTCAAAAGAAGTCTGCTTGGCTATGGACAGTTATGAGTCATGCACCTTATTGTTTTGAAAACAGTCATCTGAGATAAATTATGCTTATCTGGTACCAAGAGATTCTTGAGCATTCAATTCTAAATTCCAGCCTCACACAGGGCCATTTATATTGTCTAAACCACAATTAATTTGCCTTCAAAGATTAGATTTATTATCTCCCTCCACAGCATCATCAAAATGGTATTTTCAAGGAACCTAAATCCCCTTAATATGCCAGGAAGCTTCTCACAGGTGTTAATGGTTTGAATTTCACAAGTTACTTTTTTGGGGTGGGGCAGAGAGGGGGAGGTCAGGGAGAGAGGCAGATCAGAAGAAAGGTCAAAATCTAAGACTTTGCGGAGTTTGGAGACCTTTTCAGCAGGAATAAACAGAGAACTTGGTCTCTTGGCCCTGAATATCGAACTCCAGAGTTGAAAGGCCAAGGAGAGAAACATCCTGAGAAGTACTCCTCTTCCCGCTGAAGGGTTTGCCAAATCCACTTGGCAAGTGAGTTTCTCCTTTCCCTGTGGGAGACTGGACCCCCTCCATCAATCTCGGGTGAACAGGGGCGCTGAGCACTCACCTAAGAGCGGGAGGAGTTTCATTGGCGGCAGCCGCGTTGGTGGCGGTAGCGATGAGCGCGTCTGGGTGTGCAAGGCCGTGTACCCGGACAAGGCTGGGCGGGGGCGGCTGCGACCTGGCTTCATCCCCCGTGACGCGCTGGCTTCCTCTGGACACTTTCCGGCCTCTTTTGTGTGAGTGCCTATGTCAAGCTCCGAGTCTGATGGCCACGTCCGGCCTCCGGCCCCTTCCCCCAGGCCGCCTGGGCTCCACTCCCTGCCTCCTAACTTACCACCGGTACAGACCTGGCGAGGAATCCTTTTGGGAATCCTTGTGCCCCCAGGCACAGCACCCAAAGTGCCGCCTCAGAGCCGGTGCTTAATAGCCAGAGCTCTCCTGAGATCCATGAAGTGTCTCTCTTGAGGTAGAAACCAGAATTAAAAAAGTTTAGGGATCCTCCCCTAAAACCTAGTTCTCAGGACACAGGTTTCTTTTACTCACTGGCAATTTACATGAAGAGCAATGGGCCAAGAAATGGGCGGGAGGCCGGAGCCCTTGAATGGGACATTGCCAGTACTCCAGACTTTGCCTGGTTAGAGAGTCAGGGTTCCAGAGCGTAAAATAAGGATATATGCTATCTTGCCTGCAGGTTAAGATTGTGCTTAAAGTGATAACTAAAGCACAAACAAAGAAACAAAACAAGTTTCTAAGCAGCTATGGAAGTACAAAATTGTTTTCCATTTGCAACTAAAATCCACCTTACCCCCAGCCACCCACTCTCAGAGCAACTGGCTCTGAGTGTATAATTTTTCTTTAGCATATTACTATGTATGAGTTGATTATTGAGAGATTATTCAGGTTGGAAGATAGAAATAATTCTAACTTTACTGAAAATAACTGGCAGGCAAAATTAATCTATAGTGATATAAAGCAGTTGCTTTGGATTGGGGTGGATGGTCAGTATTGGCATGACAAAGGGAAGTCCACTTGAAAATATTCGGATGATTGGAATATTCTCTATCTTGAGAGGGATAGTGACAATATGGGTGTATGCATTTGTCAGAACCCCTGAACTACACACTTAAAATTGGTGCATTTTATCATATGTAGATTATACCTCAAAGTTAATTTAAAGACTAGAAATGACTAGAGTTTGTTCCATCAGTACAACCATTTTACCTTTAAACAGTCAGGTATCCATTTGATACATTCCATTTTCACTCTTCTAAATTTAGCAAATATCTACTGTGACTCTACTTTGTGTGGAGAGAGCACCCTCCTGAAGATGAGCAAGCCATGGTCTTTGGCCTCCAAGTAGTTTATAAACCAGTGGTCAAGGACTAAAACTAGTATCAGTCATGATGCCACAGTGCTTATGTACAGACATATTTCCCTCACTCTCCACGGCACTTTCCTGTATCTTTTCTAGCTTAGCTTAATTTCTGCAAAAACTCTTTTAGAGTGTGGCCACAATAGATGAGGGAAAAGAGGAACAGAGGTGCCCTGTGATTTACCCAAAGTCACACAGCTAATCTAAGTGGCTGCCCTTGATTGACCCCAGGTTATTTTGCCCCTGAGTCATGCTCTCAGTCATCCTGTATCTTTCTATACTGGCATCCAGTATATTTCTATACTGGCAACCCCCTGGGGAAGTTGTTGCAAGAATGAGTAGTCACCAGATTTTCCTGTTCAGTGAGTCCTAAAACGTGATTTGAATATCCTAAATGCCTTTAAAAGTATTTTAGAATTTCTTCTGTCGATAGTTGTTTTATTTTTTAAGTTTTGTTTTCAGTTTTTATTTTTTAATTTGGATAGTGATTCTGTAGAAAAAGTCTGGCATCAGTCTCAAAGATAGATATTAAGGAAGAGATATCAGAGGCAGGGAAGCCAGAATATTCCAGGAAATAGACCAAGAATGCCTGAACAAGGGTAGGAGAAAGGGACAGATTCCAGAAAAAGATTAGATAAAGATAAATTGATTTCTGGTTGGCTTGATAAGGTTGAGGAATATGTTTGCAACAGAGTGTGGAGGTTGTTCAGTTGTGTGAGCAAGATAAGGTTGGAACTATTCACAAAAGTAGGAAACATGGGATGAGGAGAGGCTTTAAAGGGAAAAAAATAATGAGCTCAGTTTTATAATATTAATGAGGTGCTACAATAACCTGACTCCACTTCTATGAAACAAGTATCTTCAGAGTCATTGAATATACTTTTATGAAGTTGGGTTTCAATGTACATGCACAGAAACTAACTTTAAGTGACATAAATATAGAAATATATTATTTTCTGAGACAGGTATAAACTGAAACACAGCATCTATTTTTAAAATTACTCTAAAGTGCTTTGTTCCATATATCAGTAATACATGCTTAGTCTTTAATTTCAGCCTAAAGATAACAGAAAACAGATCTTTTAAAAATATCATTCTTTTCTATTAGTTGCTTAAAATTAACAAAAGTACATTGAAATTTGATTTTTCTTTGAAAATATTTTCCAATATTTCATTTGCACATGTGTTCTTATTAAAAGATATGTTTATTCCTATTTCTCATTAAGGAAATGATAGCATACAGGTGAGCATGATGGAAATTGATAGCATACTTGGGAGTTTCATGATGCTTTTAGTTTTAAGATTGTTCCTTGTAAAGATCAAAATCACTTAAAATTTTACACAAAAATTTTCTAAAAGAATAGATATAAGATAATCATTGTATAACTTTGGATCCATTGCCTTTTCATTACTGAACAATAATTAAATATTCAAAATTTTCAATCCAAAAAAATGTTTTAGTTGTTAGTGAAATTAAAGCATATTCTAAAGAAGTACTTTCAAAGAAATATAGAACTGTATGTTTAAAGTTTTATCAACAATCCTTATTTAGGTACCATTGGTGCATGTTTAACTTTTGAAGATATAATGATCATTTACAGTCGATTTTGGTCTAAATCTTATACTACCCCAAAGTTTGATCTGCATACCTGATTGTGGCTTTAATAGTGTGACTAGCCATCTTGCAATTTGAAATCTTATCAAATACATGATTAATTCTATTTTGGGTCTGTCTGTGAGGTGCCAAATTAAACAGGATTTCCTTGAAAGGTTCTTGAACAGATTGAAGTTTGCTATGGAAAATATCCACCATGAAGATTTGGATTTATCTCTAGATTTTATCTTGAACAGATTCTTTCTCCTCAGGGACCAGGTCACCCACTGTAAAATGGAGTTAACCATGGCTGTTCTGATATTTCACAGTGGGTCAGTAATATACATGTCAAAACTAACATACCTTTAATATTCTTGTAATGAAAACCTTCTCCACAAGTGTGTTTGTGGTGCCCACATAGACAGGTATTAGGGCATCTGCTGCATCTGGATCCCCTTCACAAGTCCACTGTGCCGATGCCTAAATGCCCACCTATGTGTTAATAATGTGATTGGATACTGTTTGTCAAGATCTGTGCCTATACATCTAAATATTAGTCATTACTCATACATAATTTGACTCAACTTATTGAAACTTTTGTCACCAAATTGCTAATTTAGGTAATTCCTGATTCCTTCATAATATCTCTAATTCCATAATACCTTGAAAGGATTACATTTTACCAGATAATAATTTTCCACTATAGTTCAGTTTTAGTAAAACCTAGCATTAACAATGTTGGCAAAAGGGCTAGAAAACAGTAAAAAATAATAATAATAAGGGAAATTGAGTTATGTGTAAGACTGAGAAAGATAATTTGATTACTACATTCTCAATCCTGAAATTAAGAAAAGGTTTAGCAAACGGGTACATTAGCTCCCCAAAGAAAAGGAATTTCCATTAGTGGCTGAGGATTGAAGTTTCACAAGGTGGTCTTGTCTACTAGTGGTTCTTTTTGAATTTGAAGGTCACAAACATAGTTGGCTTTTTTTTTCACCCCTTCATGTGCCTCGAGTATGACAGGTAGGTAATAAAAATATGTGCTGGTTGATTGAGTGAATGAAGGAATAAAGACATAGAATGCTGCATAGTTAAGATGTATCAAAAATGAAAATGTTTATTTTTGGAGATTAGCTGGAAATTGTATGCCTCAGCGGTCTTTTAGGTTTCCACATATTTTCATGTTACTGGCATATAGCAAATAGCAATCTTTCACATTTAAATTTAAAAAAAAAAAAGCCAGTTAAATCCTTAGTTATTTGTACAGTAATTCATAGTTCCCAAACAGTTGGAAGAAAAAGTTTTCTTTTTTACCTACTGTTAAATTTATCATATTAACCAGTCAGTATAGAGATGCTACAATTTCCAAATCTAGCTATATGGAAATTGTGTCTCTGTAATCTGTAATTAACTTTAATGCCAATCAGTATATTATATCAAAATTAAATTATAATGTTTTAATATACATTTCCATTTAGGTCCTTGTAACAGCATCATCATCTAACAATAAAACTCAAGTTAGAATTTTAAAATTTAAGAAATTTGGACGATTGGGGCACTAAGACTATGAAAAGAAGCACTCCACTGGCTTTTTGCTAATAATTTTTTTTTTTTTAGGAAGAGGAAAGTGTAAAAAGCATCTGGTAATTTTCAGAGGATTGACTGGAAGGGAGGAGATCCAAATTCCTTCCCAGCCTGGTCATTCAATTGTTTCTTGACCTTCAGAAAAACCACTAAACTTTCTGTTATTCTGTTTATTATTTGCAAATCTCCCTCTTTTGTGTGGTCTCTTCTTTCCTATAGTTCGTGAAGATTTATAAATGAGCTCCCACACTATGAAATTGATATTTTTGGCATCTCTGCTCTGAGCCAGGCGTTGATTTTTTTTAAAAAAGGATCTGCATTTAAGTTAACATTTTAACTGACTTCTAAATTATTTCATTAATTTATTTTCCTTTGTTTGGACCTTTTCCATTTTATAAAAATATTAAACTGAACTCATCTTTCAAAAGGGTGGCACTCATGAAACAGAAACCACGTTTAAAATCACTTTCTATTTAATATTGTTTCACTTTTTAACTATGCTTTTAACGTCTTATAACAGAGTTTAATTCATAGTTCATTGCTCTTCTTTATTGAGTTGTCCAAAATAATATCCTGAGATTACAGAACCCATCAGGATGTACAAGTAATTTAAATTATTTCTTTAGGTATGTAATACATTGTATCTGTACTATATTTCATCTAACTTGGTATTCTTCCATCTCCTGGTTTATCATATCTTCTTAAAATTGCACAAATTTTTTAACAAAATTAAATATTGTAATTACGTACTGTCAGCAGATTTCTGCTTGTTATTCACTATCATCCTTATCATTAACAAGCATATTAAAAATACAAGTTTCTGGTTCAATTCTCCAAGGAACATCATTATTCACTTCCTGTCACTTTGAGAATTATCCTTTTATTCTTACTCTTTACTTTCCACTCTGTCACAAGTTTTCAATCTCAGACAAAGTTTAATTTTCCTATGGTAAACTGTTTTATTACTTGCCTTTTGTAAGGCATCCTAAATAAAATAGATTAGCTGATAATAACTTGTAATTTATTTCATTAAAAAAAAATTAAATCCATGCATCAGGCTCTTAGCTTTTCCCATCTCTCCATCTAGAACCATAAATGAATATAAATACTACTTCTCCAACCAAGTGCTAGTATAGTTTTGCCTACCCTGAAAAAAATTAGAGAAATTTAAAGATAACTGTTTACTCTTCCAAAAGCCATGAATCATAAGGGTATTGACATATAATTTGTAAATTAACATTTTAAGCACAGGATATGATATCGAGTTTAGTTTAATTATTTCACATTTGTTTGTCGACATATCACTCACAAACCAGTTGTAATTCTTTCTATTCCAAAATTCTCAATGTTATTGATTTTCCAAATTTTAAAAATATCAAATGTAACTTACTACTTTCTCTAGTAAAATTGAACAATGTCAATTTTTAAATCTATGAATAAAAATAAGTTTCTTTGTTATATGAAACTATATTAATCCATTTGTTTTATTCAGTGACATAGAAGAGTGATGTATCTAGAATCATGATTTTTGGTAGTTTTGATGATAATTCCAAGAATGGTTCTGTGAATGGACTTCTAGAAGGGAAAATATTATTTAAAATATGCCTTGAAAGTGAAAATTGTCTGTGAAACGTAAACAAATATTTTAAGATGCAAAGAATAATGATAGGAAAAAATTCTCACATTATTTTATTTTCATGACAAATATGATTGCTGTGCATAGGACATTAGGAAAGTACAACTTTTTTTCATTAGTAGATATTCAAGTATTGACACACAACTTTCTTAATCAAAATACATATATCTAAAATGAAAATTATTCTAAATTATAATTGTAATGACATTCAGTTGTTTAAATATGAAAGAAAGAAGCTCAGTTAAATTTTACCAACATAATTGATGCTTATTTTTGAGGATGAGATTCTGTTTTAAGGTGTGTTTCTCATTTTTCTCTCATTAAATTAGAAGATAAAAGTAACATATTCCAATGTAAGCAGTTAACATTTTTGTTAATCTAGGCACTTCCTCTCCTTAAACAGGAAACAAACAAGATAACAATAAGCTGTGTATTAGACATGCTGTTAAGGAGTTTTTAATTGATTTTGTTTAAAAAAAATACATTTTTTGTTATTGACAAGATTTCATTTTTATGATTGTTTTTATTTTCTATTTAAATTTTTTAATATTCTCTAATTAGAATTGCATTTTCTAAATGTATTCAATTTCTCTTTGTGAAAATAAAAAATATTTTGGAAGTAAAGCACTTTTGAAAACTTTATAATAATGCATATCACTTGAAAGTCATGTATCTTCTGTTGACTTTTTCTTTTGAAGACTAAAATTAATTTTATGCAGTGTTTATGCTTTCAGTGCTAAGACTGATAAGGTTGATGTGTACAATTTTAAGTGATGTGTCTTGTTTCCCGTTTCCTGTGGTCCATTACCATAGCTTTTGAGAGGAACCATATTATTATGGTCTTAGAGGTTGTCCTGTAAATATACTAATTTTGTTCCATTTTTCCACTGTCCTGTCAATAGTATGGCTAAATCTCATCCTGTGATTTTGTTTTGTCTTTTTTTTTCTCCTGAGGGACTTATAAAGCTGCCAACAGTTTGGATTAATTTTGTGCCTCTGTCATCATAAAATGTTCTGTCCTAACTGTTATCATTGAATTTGAAGCTTGTGTACCTCATACTCCAATTGTGTAAACATTTTAATGAGAACTAGAATGGAAAAAAATGATCAGAATGTTTAAATTATAATTTCATGGTACGTATTGAGTACCGTATAACATGAAGGAAGTACATATATGGTAAAATAACTTGGCCAAATCAAACTTTTAATATGTGTTACCCAACTCTCAACCTATAATCTATTATTAGAGTATCAAATCACTGTAGCACTGAATCATCCCAAGTATTATTATCCAATAAAAGCAATAGTCTGTATATCATCTAATAATTAACTAAGGTACATAAAACAATAGTGTCCAAATTCATATTTATCATTGCTACAAGGGCATCCTCATTGTTTTCTAGTGATTTTGTGTGCCTCAAAGGATATCAAACTACTTTTGAAGCGAGTCATTGCTTCACCTACCTAACCTGACTTTTATATCAGAACAAGAAATGCAGCAGTGTCCATGCCTGGTCTTTCAATGCAATGGCCTATTTATCCCTCTAACAATCAGTGAGAAATCATCTTAGACTTGTTTTTCCTTTTACAATTTAGGGAAACAAATTAGGTTATTAAAATCAGGCTGAAAGAAATATAGCTAGGGTGGCAAATTTAAAAGAATAGCATGGAACAAATTTCCATTCTGATAAGCTATTCTTTGTCCAAAGAGTCATAGTATTATTTGAGTAAAGCTCAGTCTGTATTTTCTTTAAATAAATTTGGCAGTCATAGAAAGGTTTAACCTTTCACTAGGAAACACACACTGACAGGTTAGAAAATTTACAGTGAGATGATTTTTTTCATTCATATAAAGGATCAAATAATTCAAGTATTAATGAGATTTCTCTCAATGTTGCTTCAGGTATAACATCAGATATCCTCTATTGACCATTAATTTTTCCACAAACCTTACTGTCTACTGTGTGTCAGATCCTGTGTAAAATTCTGGAGACTCATAGTTATGGTGTGACAAGCAGAATCATCCCAAATGGTCCTAGATGCTAAACATGGGTTTCCAGGACAATGAGCCAGTTGAGACCTGGCCATCCCCCAGATTCAGGAGGGTTTGTGCCAAACCTAACTTCCTAAGGGCCCCAAAGTGCCCAGGTGATAAACTGTTGGCTTTCCCAGGCAACTCCTGTCAATAGCTGCTATCAGAATTGAGACTGCATGGCACCCAGAACAACTGATAATTTTCTCCTCTACAACTGACAAGTTTGATTTCCCACTCTTCCCACCGAAAGGGAAGGCAGGGTCTCTTCCACAGAAGGCACGTCTGCACTTCTGTATAGCAAAGAGGCCTGGCCCAGCAAAGAGGTCTCTTCTATCACTGACCCTTACTTGTAAATTTCCCTGGACAGATACTTTGCAGGACACCCTGGATGGGTTTGCATTCCAGTGAAGAAGACTCCACCCTCTGCTCTTCCTTCTTATTAAGAATGTCCTAATAAATGTCCTAAGTAAATGTCCTTTTTAGGGGGAGCAGACCCTTGGGAGCCAAGAAATTTGGCTTTCAATACTGGCCACCCAGCATCTAGGTACTGTAACACCTTGGGAGGTTGTAGCTATTCCTGTGGGTGATTGGGGTGGGAGAAGAACCTCCTTCCTTATGGGGAAAGGGGAGTTCCTAATGTGAGCTATCTTGTCAGGTAACCCAGAATGAAACCCCAGGGTAACTTTCAGGTAATTCTGTTCCTCCTACCATAAAAGTTGATATGACATGCCCCCATTATTAGTAATCCTAGAGTCAAGCAAGGATAAACCAGTAATGTTACAAAGAACGTAACTGTCATGAAGGTGTGGCAGGAACTTCTTGTTGCTTACCTTAGTATCTATTTTTCCCATCTTTTAAAATAATGGTACCCTTTCCTTGAAGCTGGCTATTAACATAAGGATTTTACATTTCCTAATATACCTAGTGTGCCTAAATGCAGGTGGGTGTGTGTAGCCATGAAACCAATATATGGTCAGTGAGGTATAAGCACAAACTTTGCATTTCACTTTGGGGACCCTTCTTAAAATATACTCCTCTTTTTTTCTCCCGGCTTCCTTCATCTTGCTACCTATGGTAAAGATTGGAACTCTAGCAGTTATCTTGGACTAGGAGAAAGGGACACAGTCTAGTCATCGTAAAGTAATAAACCAGAGTTGTCTTTGAGGACTGTAGAGCCAAGGCAGCTTCCCAGAATAGGCTATTCCTGGTTTTCTTAATGTGAGAAATACAATCTCCTCTCTTGTTTGGGCCATTGTTATCTTGGAATTTACTGTTAAGTAGAACTCAACCTAGTCCTAATAGTTAATGTTTCAGAACTATACACAGTTTGGATTTGAGAGAGCTAAAGGTAAGGACAGTATGGTGGTACACTAGCACAAAGGTAGGGCTACTATATATATCATCATATGTATAACAGTTCTAGAGAGACTTAAACAAAAACACAACTATCAATTCCTTTCATATATAAGTGCTAAAAAATATCTGAAATTAGAATTTTTATTGTTTCATGCTTTTTTATTGAGCCTAGGGATTAAAACAAAATTAGAGCTAGTAAGTGTTTTCTCAAATATGTTATGAGAGTAGGTTTAAAGTTAGAGCTCTCTTTTCCAAATACTTTGAGCATCTCAAATTTATGAAACGTCCTTTAAATTGTGAATTAAATTAAAAAGTTTGCCCATGATTAAAATATAAATGCTACGTGGAAGCACGTCAGCAAAAGAAGCCCAAATATAAGTGACTTAACTGTTCATGACTCCATCCTCTGAGTACTTTGCTTAGTCTTATTAAAAATAATTACAAACCTTCAAGATTTCAAAGAAATCCATAAGGGTTTTGCTTAATCAAAAGGCTACTGAAACATCTCTAGAGTCTACATGGTGGCTTTTATAGATTACGAAGGCAGTCAAAAAATAGTGTTTATCGGAGTAACATGAAAAAAGCATCCCAATACACTGTAAGTGACAATGGGAATCTTTATTAACTTATAACTATCACACACAGTGTTTTTGTAACAAAATCCTGGGCTTAGAGTGAAGAAATGTGATTTATTGATAAAGTCCTTTGGTTTTTAAGTAGTTGACATTGTAAGTGAAATACTTAGAACTAACAGCTTTATTAGGAACATTGCCAGCCCTGGCTTTCTTCTCAAGTGCAATTATTAGATAAGTTTAGTTTACAGATATTGGGGGACATTTAAAAAAGATATATACTTTATTTAAATTATAAATTTAACATAGTAATTCTTAAATTATTTGCCCTCGTGGTCAATTCATCTATATATTGATAATTCCAAGAAATTCTATATATTCCTACATAGAAAGCAGACTGAATCCTTTCTTTCTCTTTTTTTTTCTTTTTAATTAAATAAACTTACATCTCACCTTACCCTCTACCTTCCCATTCCCTAGTAACCTCTAATCTACTTTCGGTTTCTGCATATTTGCTATTTCTAGACATCTCTTAGGACATCATACATTATTTGTAATTATGAGTCTTGCTTATTTCGCTGAGCATAATGTTTTCAAAGTTCTTCCATTTTGCAGCATGCTTCAGAATTTCATTCTTTCTTATGGCCGAATTTATATTTCATTATGTGTATGTACCACATTGTTTATTCATTCATATGTTGATGAACACTTGAATTCTTTCTTCCTTTTGGCTATTGTGAATAATGCTGCTGTAAACATTGGTGTACAAGTGTCTTTTTGAGACCTTGTTTTCACTCTCTTTGGGTATATCCTAAAAGTGGAAATTGCCAGATCATGTGGTAATTCTCTATTTTAACTTTTTGGAGGAAATTTTTACAGTGGCTCCCCCATTTTACATTCCCACAAACAATGCACAAGAGTTTCAATCTTTCCATATCCTCTCCAACACTTGTTATTTTCTTTTCTTTTTTTAAAATTATAGCCATCCTTGTGGGTGTGAAGTAGTACCTCATTGTGGTTTTGATTTGCATTTCCCTAATGGTTATGATGTTGAACATCTTTTCATATGCTAATTGGCCATTTGTATATCTTCTTTAGAAAAACATCTACTTAACTTCATTGCCAATATTTAAATTGGATTCTTTATCTCTCTGTTGCTGCATGGTAGAAGTTCTTCATATATTCTGGATATTAAGCCCTTATTTGATAAGTGGTTTGCAATTATTTTCTCCCATTCTGAAGGTTGCCTTTTCACATTCTTGATAATGTCCTTTGTTGTACAAAAGTTATAAATTTTGATGAAGTTGAATTTCTTTTGTGTCTCCTACCTTTGATGTCATATTTAAGAATCCATTATTGAATCCCAGTCATGAAGACTTTCCCCTCTGTTATTTTCTAAAAGTTTTATAGTTTTAGCTCTTAAATTTAGATCTCGATCCATTTTGAGTTAATTTCTGTGTATGTTATGAGGTAGGTGGTCTAACTTCATTCTTTTCCATGTGGATATCCAGTTTTCCTAACACCATTTTTCAAAGTGATTGTTCTTTCCCTATTGGAAGTACTTAGCACCTTTGTTGAAAATCAGTTGGCCATAGCTGTGTGAGTCTATTTCTGGACTTTCTGTTCCATTTACCTATATGTCTACCTTTATGACAGTACCATGCTGTTTTGATTGTTTTAGCTTTGTAGTACAATTTGATATTGGGAAGTATGAGCCCTCCAATTTTGTTCTTTTTCAGAATTGTTTTGGCTATTCAGAGAACTTTGCTGTTCCAATGAATTTGAGGATTGGGGTTTCTAGTTCTGCAAAAAAGGTTGCTGGAATTTTGACACAGATTGCATTGAATTTATAGATCACTTTGAATAATACTGACCTCTTAAAAATGTGAATTTTTCAAATTCAAGAACATGGAATATCATGCTATTTATTTAGGTCTTCTTTAATTTATTTCAGGAGTGTTTTGTAGTTTTCACTGTGTGAGTCTTTTTATATCTTTGGTTAAATTTACTCCTAGATATTTTATTATTTTTGATGCTATTATGAAGGGACTTTCTTAATTTCTTCTTCAGATTGTTTGTTGCTAGTGTGTAGAAATACAATTGAGTTTTACATGTTGGTCTTGTACTCTGCCATTTTGCTGAAATTATTTACTAGCTCTAGTAGGGTTTTTCTGTGTCTGGATTCTTTGGGTTTTCTATGTATAAGATCATGTCATCTGCAAATAGAGAGAGTTTCACTTCTTCCTTTTCAATTTGGAACCCTTTTTTTTTTTCGTCTTCCCTGATTGCTCTGATTAGAACTTCCAGTACAATATTCAACTGCAGTGATAAAATGGGATTCTTTATCTAGTTTCTGTTCTTAGAGGGAAAGCTTTCTTTCTTTCACCATTGAGTATATTGTTAGCTGTGGGTTTGTCATAGATGCCCTTTATCATGTTAAGGAAGTTTCCTTCTATTCCTGCTTTTCTGAGTGCTGTATTTTGTCAAATGCCTTTCATAGATTGTGTGTGTGTGTTTGTTTTTGTTTTTATTCATTCTATCTATGTGTTGTATTACATTGGTTTTCTTATTTTGTACCATCCTCACATTCCTGGGATAAATCCCACTTGGTCTTAGTGAATAATAATTTTAATATGCTGTTGGATTTGGTTTGCTAGTATTTTGTTAAGAAGTTATGCATTTATATTCATAAGGAATATTGGTCTGCATTTTCTTTTCTTGTGATGTCTTTATCCAGCTTTGGTATCAGAGTAATGCTGACCTCATCGAAGGAACTAGGAAGCATTCCTTCCTCTTGAATTATTTGGAAGAGTTGGAGAAGGATTGGTGTTACTTCTTCTTTAAATGTTTGGTAAATTCACTAGTAAAGCTATCTGGCCCTGGACTTTTCTCCTTTGGAAGCTTTTTGGTTAATGAGTCAATTTCTGTACTTTTGCAAGTTTTTTGAGGTTCTCTATTTCTTCTTGAGTTAATTTAGTTAATTTGTATAATTCTAGGAATGTTTCAGTTTCCTTTAGGTTATCTAATTTGTGGATTTTTATACATGGGCAAAACAAAAGACAGTCTAATCTTTACAAGAAGTCTCTATTTTTTATTCATCAAGCACAATAAATATGTCACTATATAACAAAATTTATTTTGCATCATGTTATTGAACATTTTTTACATTTCATAATAATTTAAAAGTATGTTGATATTGATAAGATTCAATGGAAAATAAATTTGAGGGAAAACACACGGAAACAAAATTTGTAGTACATTTTTTCTAAGTATAACACGGATTCAATATAATACTTTAATAAGGGGCAAAATAATAACCCTAACATCTGCTCAGATTATGAGCATATACTAATAATGAGGGTCACCATTTGCTTTGAAATATAACAAGTTGTTATTGTTTGTGGAATTTCATCTCTTTATTCTCCATGTCCTCCTGACTACATTTCCTTATTTGGGCTCGTCCCATAATCTTTCTCAGTATTGCTACTTATGTATAAGTAGAATGTTTCACATTAGATAATAAGTACTCCTGCATTGTTCAACTACAGATAAAAATTTTTGAGTCATATCCTTTGCTTAGTCACTGCAGCCCACCATGAAAATGTATCATGAGGGTATTTTTTCAGTAACAATGCCTGAGAATGCCTCCTATTGCTATTTTTTTTTTTTTTTTGCATTTGTTAGATGATTAACTGTTTTTTGTTTTTGTTTTTGTTCTTTTAATAAGTCAAACTGACCTGGACATCAACTTCTTAGTCTTTATCAATAGTCTTAAAAGTATTCTAACATTTTAATTGAGTAGCTATCATTTTGGACTTATGTTTTAAGAAAACAAACTTAGATTTAGACAAGTTTTATGCACCAAAGTATTTAGAGCCACTTTAATTGTATCATTCAGATATTGGAAACAAGCTTAAAAAGCTTAGTGAAAAGGAAATAATTATGTATTTCTTGGATTAACTCCAAAATTTCAGTATCAGAGGTGTTCATTTATTTTAAAAAGCAGTTTTGAAGTCATAAAATAAAAGGAAAGTAAATATGTAACATTTCAAATGCAAAAATTGTAAATACAAAACAAGACATGAAGTAGAGTTGTAAATTTATATTTTTCACTCAAATAGAAATTAATATTATAGTGTTTTCAGTGAACCCAATACAATATAAAATGTAGATAATGTATTTAATTATAGAATTAATTAAGCAAAATATATCATTTTTACGTAAAAGCACCACCTTAAAAAATGTGGCAATATTGTCCATATTAACTCATGAGAATTTATTTTTCAGATTGTTCCCTTCTTTTCTTGACTCTACACTAATCAAGAAAATGGAGCTGAGGCAGGCATAAAATAGCTCCAAATACTTTCTTCTAAATCCTTCATCTTCAAATAATAAATCTCATAGTTAATAACCTTGAGGAGATCTTTTAAAATAAGAGTTTAGGTTTTTTTGTGTTTCTGGAAGTTTCAATGTAAAGTTTCAGTCGTCTATCAGCAATTATATCTGTTATGTTCCTATTCCCTTTGTTTGGAATCTTCAGGAGTAGATTAAGACTTGTTCTTGAAAAGAAGACTTACAATACCATATTTGTTTGTTTAGACTCACAATGGCATAGAACTACCTAGAATTATAGATCAGTTATCAATTTGTCTTTTCACATTAATTGTATTGTGAGTCAATGATCTTTATCTGAAAATAATAAAGATGCATACTTCAGATTAATTTGCATGTCAAAATGATGGAATACTGGAATAACTGAACACAATCAGTATCACAAACTATTTTAAATAGTTTAAATAGTATTATTTTAGATAGTACTTATAAATGCTCTTCAATGACATAGAAGATTAATGTAGTATAATTCTAAGTAAGGAACAGAAAGATATAAAATTGCCTACATAGTAATATTAATAATAGCCACTATACTTATTATGTACTAGTGACTTTAAAGCATTTGGTGAATTTTCAAAAAAAATGTATATTTGGTATAACTCCTTGGCATAATTATGCATCACCATTTTAGAAGTGAAGAATCTGAGGCCTAGCAAGAACAAAACATGTCCAATGACATGCTACTGGTGAGTAGCAGAGTCTGGATCTGCTCTCAGAGGTCATGGTTTCAGCTATCACATCAGCATTTTGAAATTGGTTTCTCTGCTGTGCATACTGAGAGATTTATTTAGCCTTGCAAATGTAGTACGTACATAGCCATGCTCACATAAAGACAACATAAATTTGTATACGTTGATATTTAACTTTAATTTGCACCCTATCCTAACTTAACTGTCCTTTTTAACTTGTGTCCTAACAATTTGGTACTAGGTTTTGATGAAGTAGATCCACCTCTTCCTGTCAAAGCAACAGGAAAACAAACTTCCTCTTTCCAGGAGTGGCCTCAAGAAGCAGCCAAAAATCTTGGCCAATTATAGTTAGAAAAAAGTCTGAATATCAATTATGGAAAAATCAGTTTTTGTTTTTGACAAAATGGTCTGGTAGTCTAATAACACTAAGTTGGGTCATTCAACTTGTTAACTTGTTTACTCATTCCCAGGTCTGTTTTCTGACTAACATCCTAGCTGACTCACATGGATATCAGCATTCAAAATTAAATATGTTACAGCATTCAAAAGTAAATATGTTACTTTTACTGGATAAAGTCAGACACGAAGAGAGTTGGAGTTGCATTCTGAGGAATTTTCTGGTCCTACATTTTTATTGCACAATTCCCATAGAAGCAAAATCATGGCAGGATTTTAAGTGCTTATAATAAAACATTTGTTCCTTCACATTTTGAATATTTATTGCACATCTAAGAGCAATGCACTGTGCAAGGTAAGGAGGATTCATAGTACACAAGACAGTTGGGAGACTGGTGAAACTAATATCTATATTGCTTTTATATAAGGGCATATATAGTTTTATTTCAGTTGAAATTACCTACTTTTTAATTTCCACTAATTGTCTTCAAGAAGGTTGATATTTTGTCATGTTTAAACTATATCCTCAAAAACCTACAACTGTTTACTTGAACTTGGCATATTAATGTCTAAAATAATTTCCAAAACAAAACGTCCTTTCTTCTCCACCCCACGCCACCCCCAACACGCAAATTGAAAAACCTAAAACTTTGTCTACTTCTACATTTAAGTTAAGGGCAATTCTATCCCAACTGTTACTTGATCCACAATCCTTTGCATCTGTTTTTTTTTAAGATTTTTAAAATTTATTTATTTATTTACCCCCCGCCCCCCGCTGCTTGTGCTTGCTGTGTCCATTTTGCTGTGCGTTTTTCTGTGTCTACTTGTCTCCCTTTGTTGTATCATGCTGCATCAGCTCACTGCTGCCCGCGGTGCAGGCCAGCTTGCCTTCACCAGGAGGCCCCGGGAATCGAACCTGGGGCCTCCCATATGGTAAACGGGAGCCCTGTCGATTGAGCCACAGCCGTTTCCCCTTTGCATCTGTTTTGACTCTTCTCTCTCATCCTCAACATCTGATCCATAACATATTAAAGAGCAAAAGGCATCAGGCAGACATATTTGTGCCATTACAAAGCTCTATTTGTAAAAAGAGAAGGTTCTTTTTAGTATAGCATTGCTCCTGTTACTCAGATATTTATGCCATTTCAAGGCTTCTGTCCATCCAGTACCTTGACCCCTTCTATAATTACAACTCTATTTTGGTAACTCCTTCTAATTCTTCTCCAACCACAGGGTAAGAATGGGAACAAACCTGATCAGCCTGGCCATAGTTGATGGGAGGGTCATCTGAACCAAGTGAGGATCTTCCCCAGGATTTCTAAAATTGGAAATAGGGAATGACATTAAGAACCTCTCTGGTGCATGGCAGGAGAAATGAAGCATAACATTTCTAGTTGGTGAATGAGTCTACTGGGCAAAGGCTCTGATGCAATGTTGCCTAGATCTGAATTCTGACCTTTCCACATACTAGTTGAGCAATAACTGTTGACCTTAGTTTCTTCATGTTTAAAATGGGGGTAATGGTAATATATTTCCTGTAAGATGGTTATAAGAATTATATATGCTTTGTTATATGTAGGACAATTAGAACTTGCAATAAGCACTTATTCCAATTAATTTGAAATATTTGACCACAAGATTTGAGCCAAGAAAAATGTAATTTACCTTGAGTAACTCAAGAAGAAATAGATTTTTGCATATTGATCTTATATCCTGCCACTTTACTGAACTCATTTATCAGCTCTGGAAGCTTTGTTGTAGATTTTTCAGGGCTTTCTACATATAGGATCTTGTCATCTGCAAATACTGACATTTTTACTTTTTCCTTTCCAATTTCGATGCCTTTTATATCTTTTTCTTGACCAAGTGCTCGAGCAAGTACTTCTAACACAATGTTAAATGAGAGCAGTGACAGTGGGCATCCTTGTCTTGTTCCAGATCTTAGAGGGAAAGCTTTTAGCATTTCACCATTGAATATGATGTTAGCTGTGGGTTTTTCATATATACCTTTCATCGTGTGGAGGCAGTTTTCCTTCTATTCCTGTCTTTTGAAGTTTTTTTTTATCAACAAAGGATTCTGTATTTTGTCAAATGCTTTTTCTACATCAACAGACATGATCATGTGATTTTTTTCTTTCGATCTGTTAATGTGGTGTATTACATTGATTGATTTTCTTATGTTGAACCATCCTTGCACACCAGGGATGAAACCTACTTGGTCATGGTGTATAATTAGTTTGATGTGTTGCTAAATATAAGAGCAACACATAAAAAATTCAGTAGCATTTCTGTACACCAATAATGAGCAATCCAAGGAGGAAATCAAGAAAAATTTCATTTACTAGCAACTAAAATAATCAAATATCTAGGAATAAACTTAACTAAGGATGTAAAGGACTTGTACACAGAAAACTGCACAACATTGTTAAAGGATATCAAAGAAGACCTAAATAAATGGAAGAATATTCCTTGTTCATTGACTGAAAGACTAAACATCATTAAGATGTCTATTTTATGCAAATTGATTTATAGTTTAATGCAAACCCAATATAAATTACAACAGCATTTTTTACTGAATTGGGAAAGCTAATTATGAAATTTATTTGGAAGGGCAGCGGGCCCCAAATAGGCGAAAACATTTTGAAAAAAAGAACAAAATTTGAGGAATCATGCTACCTGACTTTAAAGCATACTAAAAAGCTACAGTGGTCGAAACTGCATGGTACTGGCACAAGGATAGACATACTGACCAATGGAACTGAATTGAGAGTTCTGATATAGATCCTTGCATCTACAGTCAACTGATATTTGACAAGGCCACCAAACCCACTCAACTGGGAGAGAATGGACTCTTAAACAAGTGGTGCTTGGAGAACTGGATATCCATATCCAAAAAAATTAGGAAAGATAATCATCTCATGCCCTATACAGAAATTAACTGAAGATGGATCAAAGATCTAAATATAAGAGCTAAGAACATAAAGTTCTTAGAAGATAATGTAGGGAAGCATCTACAAGATTGTGTAGTAAGAAATGGTTTCATAAACTTTACACCCAAAGAGTGAGCAATGAAAGAAAAAAATAGATAAGTGGGACCTCTGCAAAATTAAAAACTCTTGTGCTTCAAAGGAGTTTGTCAAAAAAGTGAAAAGGCAACCTACTTAATGGGAGAAAATATATGGAACCATTTATCAAATTAGGGCCTAATATCTAGCATATATAAAGAGCTCTTGTATCTTGAAAATAAAGAGACAAACAACCTACTTAAAAAATGGGCAAGAGATTTGAATAGACATTTTTCCAAAGACGAAATACAAATGGCTAAAAAGCACATGAAAAGATGCTCAACATCACTAGCTATTAGGGGAATGCATATCAAAACTACAATGAGATATCATCTTACACGTATTAGACTGGTGGCTATTAAAGAAACAGAACTACAAGTATTGGAGAGGATGTGGAGGAAAGAGAACCCTTATCCACTGCTAGTGGGAATGTAGAATGATCAGCCATTGTGGAGGACGGTTTGGTGGTTCTTCAGGAAGCCAATTATAGAACTACCATATGATCCAGCAATCCCATTGTTGGGTAAACACCCAGAAGAGCTGAAAGCAGGGACATGTACAGATATATGCACACCACTGTTCATAGCTGCATTATTCATGACTGCCAAAAGTTGGAAGCAACCCATTTGTCCATCAGCTGATAAATTGTGGTATATACATACACTGGAATATAACTCAGTTGTAAGAAGGAATGAAGTATTGACACACAGGACAATATGGATGACTCTTGAAGATATTATGTTGAGTGAAGTCAGTGAGGTCATGTAATATTTGTCCTTCAATGCCTGGCTTGCTTCACTCAGCATAAGGTCTTCAAGATTCAACCATGTTATCCTGTGTGTTAGCACTGTATTCCTTCTTACAACTGAGTAATATTCCATTGTATGTATGTATGACATTTTGTTTATCCATTCATCTGTTTATGGGCATTTGGGTTGATTGCAGCTTTTGGCAATAGTGAATAATGCCGCTATGAACATTAGTGTGCATATATCTATTCATGTCCTTGCTTTCAATTCTTCTGTTATATACCCAGCAGTAGAATTGCTGGATCATATGGCAGTTCTATAGTTAGTTTTTTGAGGAACTGCCAAACTGTCCTCCACAATGGCTGGACCATTCTACATTCCCACCAGCAGTGGATGAGGGTTCTCATTCCACCACATCCTCTCCAACACTTATACTCCTCTGTTTTTTCAATAGCCACAAGTCTAATGGGTGTAAGATGATATCTCATTATAGTTTTGATTTGCATTTCCCTAATAGCTTGTGATGTTGAGCATCTTTTTCGTGTGCTTTTTAGCCATTTGTATTTCTTCCTTGGAGAAGTGTCTTTTCAAGTCCCTTGCCCATTTTTTAAATGGGTTGTCTTTTTATTTTTGAGATGTAGGATTTCTTTATATATGCTGGATATTAGGCTCCTATCAGATAAATGGTTGCCCCATATTTTCTTCCATTGGATAGGCTGCTTTTTACTTTCTTGATAACCTCCTTTGAGGTGCAAAAGTTTTTAATTTTGTGGAGATCCCATTTATCTATTTTTTCTTTCACTGCTTGTGCTTTGGGTGTGAAGTTCATGAAACCATTTCCTATTACAAGGACCTGTAGATGGTTCCCTACATTATCTTCCAAGGTCTTTATGGTCTTGGCTCTTATATTTAGATCTTTGATCCATCTTGAGTTAATTTTTGTATAAGGTTTGAGACAGTGTTCCTTTCTCATTCTTTTGGATGTGGATATCCAATTCTCCAAGCACCATTTGTTGAAGAAGCCATTCTTTCCCAGTTGAGTGGGTTTGGTGACCTTGTCAAATATCAGATGACTATCTATGTGAGGATCTATATCAGAACTCTCAATTCGGTTCTGTTGGTCGGTATGTCTATCCTTGTGCCAATACCATGCAGTTTTGACCACTGTAGCTTTGTAGTATGTTTTAAGGTCAGGTATTGTGATTCCTCCAATTTCATATTTCTTCGTCAATATGTCTTTGGCTATTTGGGGCCTCTTCCCCTTCCAAATAAATTTCATAGTTAGTTTTTCCAATTCAGTAAAAAATGCTGAGTTGATTTTTATTGGGATTGCATCAAATCTGTAGATTAGTTTGGGTAAGATAGACATCTTAATGATGTTTAGTCTTCGTATCCATGAACAGGTAATATTCTTCCATTTATTTAAGTCTTTGATTTCCTTTAACAGTGTTGTGTAGTTTTCTGTGTGTAAGTCATTTACATCTTTAGTTAAATTTATTCCTATGTATTTGATTCTTTTAGTTACTATTGTAAATGGTATTCTTTTCTTGATTTCTTCCTCAGATTGTTCATTATTGGTATACAGAAATGCTACTGATTTTGGCACATTGATCTTATAGCCTGTGACTTTACTGAACTCATTTATAAGCTCTAGAAGCTTTGTTGTAGATTTCTCAGGGCTTTCTATGTATAGGATCATGTCATTTGCAAATAGAGAAATTTTAACTTCTTCCTTTCCAATTTGGATGCCTTTTATGTCTTTTTCTTGCCTCAGTGCTTGAGCAAGTACTTCTAAGACAATGTTAAATAAGACTGGTGATAGTGGGCATCCTTGTGTTTTTCCCGATCTAAGAGGGAAAGCTTTTAGGATTTCACCATTGTGTATAATGTTAGCTGTAGGTTTTTCATATATATCATTTATCATGTTCAGAAAGTTTCCTTCTATTCCTATCTTTTGCAGTGTTTTTATCAGGAAAGGGTGCTGTATTTTGTCGAATGCTTTTTCTGCATCTATAGAGATGATCATGTGATTTTTTTCTTTAGATCTGTGTATGTGGTGTATTACATTGATTAATTTTCTTATGTTGAACCATCTTTGAATTCCTGGGATGAAACCCACTTGGTCATGGTGTATAAATCGTTTGATGTGTTGTTGAATACAATTAGTAAGTATTTTGTTGAGGATTTTAGCATTTAGATTCATTAGAGAGTGTGTCTGTAATTTTCCTTACTTGTGGCATCTTTGTTTGGCTTTGGTATTAGGGTGATGCTGGCATCATAGAATGAGTTAGGCAATGTTCCTTCTAGTTCTGTTCTTTGGGGGAGTTTAAGCAGTATTGGTGTTAGTTCTTTCTGGAATGTTTGGTAGAAATCACCTGTGAAGCCATCTGGTCCTGGGCTCATCTTAGTTGGGAGGGTTTTGATGATTGATTCTATCTCTTTAATTGTAACGGGTCTGTTGAGTTCATCAATTTCTTCTTTCGTAAGTGTAGGCTGCTTGTGAGTTTCTAGGAATTTGCCCATTTCCTCTATTATCCTTCTAATTGGCATATAATTTTTCAAAGTATCCTTTTATGATACTCTTCATTTCTGTGGAGTCCATTCTGATATCCCTTCCTCATTTCTTATTTTGTGTATTTGCATCTTCTCTCTTTTTTCATTGTTAGTCTAGCTAAGGGTCTGTCAATTTTACTGATCTTCTTGAAGAAACAGCTTTTGGTTTTGTTTATTATTTCTAGTGCTTTCTTATTTTCTATTTCATTTAGTTCTGCTCTGATCTTTGTTATTTCCTTCTTTATACTTCCTTTGAGGTTAGTTTGTTGTTCTTTTTCTAATTCCTCCAGGTATGCAGTTAGGTCTTTAATTTTAGCTCTTTCTTCTTTTTTGATATATGCACTTATAACTATGAATTTTCCTCTCAGTACAGCTTTTACTGCATCCCATAGATTTCAATATGTTGTCTTATCATTTTCATTTGTTTCAAGGTAGTTACTAATTTCTTTTGAGATTTCCTCCTTGACCCACTAT
Organism: Cabassous unicinctus; assembly: GCA_029593785.1. Taxonomy (NCBI): domain Eukaryota; kingdom Metazoa; phylum Chordata; class Mammalia; order Cingulata; family Chlamyphoridae; genus Cabassous; species Cabassous unicinctus. The sequence continues at coordinate 15,134 of JAQZBX010001781.1, read as the reverse complement.
GTGTCTAAGAGTGTGTTCTCTCACTTCCATGTCTTTGTGCCTAATCTGGTTCTCTGACCCTTACTGATTTCCAGCTTTATCCCCTTGTGTTCAGAGAAATTACTTTGTATAATTTCAATCTTTCTGAGTCCATTTAGAATTTTTCTGTGGCCTAGCATGTGGTCTATCTTGGAGAATGATCCATGTGCCTTCAAGAAGAATGTATATCCTGCTGTATACCATGTAGTTCTGCCTATATTTATTAGGTTCAGATCCTCTAATGTATTATTCAAAGTCTTTGTTTCTTTGTTGATTCTCTGTTGAGATGTTCTGTCTAATGATGATAATGGTGTATTAAAGTCCCCAACTATAATTGTAGAGGCATCTATTTCTCTACTAATTTTTTCCAGTGGTTGCCTCATATATTTTAGGTGCCCCAATTAGGTGCATAAATGTTTATGATTTTTCTTTCTTCTTGAAAGATTACCCCTTTTACTAATATGTAGTGTCCATCTTTGTCTCTTACAGTAGTTTTGCATTTAAAGTCTATTTTGTCTGATATTAGTGTATTAGTCAGCCAAAGGGGTGCTAATGTGAAATACCAAAAATGGGTTGGTTTTTATAAAGGGTATTTATTTGGGGTAGAAGTCCACAGTTACCAGGCCATAAAACGTTCAGTTTCTTCTCTCACCACAGTCCATTGTCACGTGTTAGAGCAAGACAGCTGCCGGCGTTTGCCAGGGTTCAGGCTTCTGGGGTTCCTCTCTTCCTGGGGCTGCATTTCTCTCCGGGCTTAGCTCCTGTTTCCTCCACAAGGTCAGCTGTAGACGATCAGGCGAATGACTCGCTTCTCTTCTCCTGGGGCCTTTTTTCCAACATCAAAACTGCTTCTCAAAAGACTGCTTCTCCTCTGTTCTTTGCCTTGCCTTTTACATTCAATTCCCCACCCACCAGGGGGTGGGGCTCAACGCCCTACTGACTGACATGGCCCAGTCAACGCCCTAATCATAATTCAATCATGCCCAGATTAACAGATCAGATTACAGGCATGATCCAATTATATTTTTG
>JAQZBX010001781.1:0-13987 GCA_029593785.1 Cabassous unicinctus | reverse complement strand
GTATAGCTACTCCCACCCTTTTTTGGTTATTGTTTGCTTTTAGATTGTTTTCCAGCCATTCACTTTCAGCCTCCTTGAATCTTTGGGTCTAAGATGGGTTTCTTGTAAATAGCATATAAATGGGTCATATTTCCTTATCCATTCTGCCAATCTGTGTCTCTTGACTGGTGAGTTTAATCCATTAACATTCAGTGTTATTACTCTCAAGTAATTACTTACATTAGCCATATTTTCTTTGGATTTATGTATGTCATATGTTAATTTTTTTCTCTTTTTGTCTTTTTAGTTGTTCTTACACTCTCGTCCAACTCTCTTTCTCCTGTTTTTTCACTTCAACCTGCAGAACTCCCTTTAGCATTTCTTGAAGGGCAGGTTTCTTATTGGCATACTCTCTTAATTTCTGTTTATCTGTGAATATTTTGAGCTCTCCATCATTTTTGAATGCCAGCTTTGCTGGATAGAGAATTCTTGGCTGGAAGTTTTTTTATTTTAGTGCCTTAACTTTGTCATACCACTGCCTTCTTGCCTCCATGGTTTCAGATGAGAGATCAGCACTTAATCTTATTGAGCTTCCCTTGTATGTGATGGTTCTCTTTTCTCTTGCTGCTTTCAGTATTTTCTCTTTGCCTTGAGCATTGGACAGTTTGACGACTGTATGTCTTGGAGTAGGCCTGTTGGCATTTATACTGTTTGGCGTGCACTGCGCTTCCTGGACATGTACATCCATCTCCCTAAATAGGGTTAGTAAGTTTTCAGCCATTATTTCCTCCAACACTCCTTCTGTCCCCTTTCCCTTCTCTTCTCCCTCTGGGATGCCTATAATGCATATGTTTGTGCATTTTGTGTTGTCATTCAAATCCCTAAGTCCCTGCTGTATTTTTTCTATCTTTTTATCTACATCTTCTACTATCTGTTTGATTTCAGCTGTACTGTCTTCCACATTGCTAATTCTTTCCCCTGCCTTTTCAAATCTGCTGTTATGTGCTTCCAGTGTCTTTTTGATTTCTTGGATTGTGTCATTCATCACCATCATATCTGTTATCTTTTTCGGTATGTTTACAATTTTTTCAGTATGTTCTCCCAATGTCTTAATATTCTTAATCTCTTCTTTCACTTCATTAAGTTGGGCCATATTTGTTTGGACAGCTTTGATTAGTTGTTCAATGTTCTGCATCTCTTCCTGGTTTTTAGTTTATTCATTGGACTGGGCCATGTATTCCTGTTTCTTAGTATGCTTTGTAATTTTTTTTGTTGCTGTCTGGTCATCTTTTTATCTTAATGGGTTTATTCAGTTGATTAGCTTCTCTCTTTACTCTAGGGTTTTATTTAGTTGCTGTTTTTGTGTGTGTGTTAATTTTTCTCTTTGACACTTTGTTCCTTTATTCTATTTCCTTGCTGTTGTCTATGTTACCTTGAAGGAAAAAAATAGGGCCAAAGAAAGTGAAAGAGGTAAGAAAAGAAAAAGAGTATTAGTAATAACAATAGTAATCATTAGAAGAGGAACCATATAAGACCTTGGAAAATGAATATTTAGCTCATGTAAGCAGTGTAGATTTATAGGAATAAAAAAGTGGAGTACTAAAAATGAAATGGGAAACTGAATAGAGAAAAATATGTAAAATGAATTAAAAGGTCAGCATGATGAGGAGAGAGAGAAAGAGAAAATAAAAGACAAAAAGAAAAAAAGATAATAAAATAAAACAGGATAGACAACATAGAAATAAAAAACAGAAAAATTGAGGGCCAAACAAAGATAGGTGGAATGTAAGAACAGCAACAGAAAGCAGAAGATAGAAAGATGAAGGAAGGAAATGAGATTGAATTGGTAGACAAAATCTGTATACACAGAAAAGGGGAAATAAAGGAAGAGAAAACACAGCAACCAAGATACAAGCCAGCAGCACCTTGAGGAATTTATCTCTTTGTCCACCTCCCTCCAGATTAATGCCCTGAAGCCTCCTGCTCTGTGGGTTTCCCAAAACAGCTCACTTGGGTAGGATCCTGCCCCCATTCAGCAACTTTTTTGCGAGAGAGATCTGTCCATGTTCCTTTGAAAGAAAAAAATTTAGGACCAGAGAAAAAAGAAGAAATAGGGAGACAAAAAGAATAATAGTAATAGTAAGAGGTAGGAGAGCAACTGTACAAGACCTAGGAAGTTGAAAAATTAACAAGAGTAAGAAGCACAGAGGAATAAGATTAGGACAGTTGCATGGAAACAATGAAACAAGAAACAGAATAGAGAAAAATATATAGAATGAATTAAGAGGCTGGAGTGGCAAGAAGAGGGGAAAAGAAAAGAGAAAGGAGAGAAAGAAAATAGTAAAAAAGAGCAAGTAAACAGAGAAAAAAGGAGAGAAGGAGAAATACAAACAAGAAAAATTGGAGACCAAATGAAAGAGGGGGAATGAAAGAACAACAGAAAACAGAAGATATAAAGATGAAGGAGTGAAAAGAAATAGTGTAGGTAGAGTAAATCAGTAACCAAAAGGAAAAATGAAAAAAAAAAAGAAAGATAAACAAGCAGAGAAACAAAGGAAGGCAATACAAAACATGCAAGAAACAAGACAGCAGTGACTCGTTTTAAAAAAAGGAGACTGAAGAAAAAAAAAAAAAGTGAAAAAACAGCCTTCTCTCTTAGACCCCTAAGGATCTTCTCAGGCTGCTGGTGTTCCTCAATCACTCACCCTGCAGCCTGCCCTCTGCAGGTTTTGAACTGGGTTTTAGTGAGTGAAATAAGAGAAATAAAAGAAAAGGAACCTTTTTTTTTTTTTTGAAAAAAATAAGAGATCCAAGAAAACCTAATACAAAGAGAATGTCTATATATTCCCTGTCATAAAGTTTCAGCTAGTGGACCACTTCTTAAGGAAAAGCCAGGAATTGAACTAGGGACCTCATATATGCTAGGCAGGAATTCTTCCACTGAACTATTCTTTCCTTTGGGTTAACTGACCCTTAAGAAGCCTATCTGTCCCTTTTCCCTCAGGCAGGTTAGATTCCCTGCAGTCAGCTGGAGTGGTGCTGATCAACCGCCTGTCTCTGCCTCCTCTCTGATGTAATTCCTCTCTTTACTTAGGTGGCTGGATGTGACCGCCTGCCTGAGAAGATCCGCCTCGCCTCTCCCTGTGGAGTCGGGGTCCCTTCCAATATTCAAGGGGGGCCCAGCTGGCTAAACTCACCACAAAGAAATCACTCTCCCAGAACCCGCTTCCTTGGAGGGAATCTGCCGTCACACTCCCGTTTGAAGCAGGGGGCAGGGGCTCCACCTAGTCTGTCCACCCTGAGGGCCAGGTATGTGTGCTCCTTCCAGCCACCGAGGTAAGCAACCCAGGATTATTCCTGGCTTCCCTACCTCTCCAGTACCTTCCTAGATGACTCAGAGCACCTTCCGGTAGAGGTAGACATCTGCTCTACTCCCAGTTAGATACAATTCACCAGGAGTTTTACCCTGCTTAATATCTCCAAGTTCGGGAGGGGAGCCATTCCTGACAGCCGGGAGGTTTAATAACTCTCGATTACTTGTTTTGGCTTCTTCGTGTCTCTTACCATCACTCTTCTAGGAGTTGGTAAGCAGTCTCCTGGTTTGCTGTGCCCCAAAGCAGGTCCCCACAGCAGTCTCTGGATTTTTCTTTGTTGTTTTAGTGGGAGCTAAGTCTTGTCTGCCTAACTCATCGGCCATGTTCCTATAATCCCTAAAACTTTTTTTTTTTTTTTTTAAAGAGAAAGTTGGAATCATCACATAATAATTAGCTTCATAATGTTTAAAAGTTTTTCCACAGAGAAAACTTTAAACCCAGATAATTTTACAGGTAAGTTTTTTTTTAAACTTTCAAGGAACATGTCATTTTAATCAATCGTATATGACCATTTAGAGAAAAGGGGGGAAAGTATCCTCATCTGTAAGGCAAGCATAATATTGAAATCAAAACTAACAAGAATAAGCAAACTATTAGAAATAAGAAAGATTTAAAATTAGTTGATACAGGCTTGTATATACAGGTATATAAAAACCAACTACATTTGCCTACAATTTAAGAAATACCATTTACACTATCATATAACACAAAGTACTTGGGAATTTATAATAAATACCTGGAAGATCTACATAGAGAATATCATGAAATTTTAATGAAAGTCAATATAGCAAACCTATGTGAATGGAAAGGTATCCTGAGTTTAAGCCTGTTATTTCCTCCCACAGTGATCTATGGATTCAATACAATTCTAAACAAAATCTCAGTAGAGTTTTAAAAAAGGAAGAATAATGTTGGTCTTTAGGTTAGCAACAAGTAACAAGCCTGACAATACCAAGTGTAGGCATGCTTGTATATCAAGTGAAATTTTATATTTCAGTATATCCACTTAGGGAAAAATTAATATCTACCACTCTGCAGTTTTATTCCTTGGTATATAAACTGAGAAACTCTTGCAGTGTGCCCTGGGAGACAAGTACAAAAATGTTGATAGCAGCTCTGTAATACCAAAAACAAAACAAAACAACAACAAAAAACATCAAAGAAAACAAAACAAAAATGAAAAATTGAAAATGCCCTATCTGGATATAGAGAGGAAAACTGAAAAATAAACCTTCTTACATTACATAATAGGATGTGTTTCAGTAATGGGAGTAAATGAAATAATAAATGAAACACAATGATGAGAAGAAAGAAAAAAGTCACAGAAAATGACAAAGTATGTTACCATTTTTATAAACACAAGCAAACTAACCTTATATTTTAGGGTACATACATGTGTGCTAAAACCATAAAAATTAAGGGAATTATACGCACAAAAAATTCAGAGTAGTGGTTGCTTCTGGTTGAGGAACAAAAATAAGTAATAGAGGAAGAATAGATGCTATTACAGTGGTATCCACTTTATTATTATGCTTTATAACTTGTGCATACATGTTGTATTGCACATGGTCTTTCATCTGTACCAAATATTTCATAATGAGAATAATTAGTAAAATATTATAAAACAAAAGAATGAAGGTAGTGAAAAATACCTTCTGTAGATGAAAGAGAGTATATGTTATATATTCTAGATCTGTTAAAATCACATGATATTAATTCAGTTTTCCTATGCTTTTGACCCATGGTGTTCTCTCTCTCTCTCTTTAAAACTCTTAAAGTATTTATCATAGCTATATTCACTCAGCAGACAGCCAGTGAATATTAAATAATGGCAATTATGACAATAATGTTTATGTTAATTTCTGTTGTTTTCTTTAGGCTGATCCTACTTGGCCAATTTGTTGAATTGTAATGAGCCACACTGTTTTTTTTTTTTTTAGATCTTGTCAATACGTGTTCCATGATTAATTACACATAAAGAATAATTTGCTTTCAAGTCAATAAAGTTCACACTTGACCTTTTTATTAGGATCTATATATTCTTTTAAATTAAGCAGACAACCTAGGATTCGAAATGTACTTTATGAATTTTATCTCATTGATTCCTATAAAACTTCAAGATTTGTTATCCTAACAAATCTTTAAAATATTAATTTTTATAAAAATATATAATTGGAAGGATAAATTGTTATGTGAGTGTTGTTCAGATTTTTTTTTCTCTTTGAATGCATTATTAATCCTTGCAAATACCGAGTCCATTTTCAGACCATTAAAAGCAGTGCTCACATTCCCGGACAAGGAAATTTGATATGTTTATTCAAATTTGGAAAGGAAATTGAGAAACCCTGCCATAGATTACCTCAACACTCAAAAATAAAACACTGAAGTAATTCTCTCCAGACCATAAAGGTGTTACATACCATGGCTGACATGATTCTTCCTAGGAGGATACAGCCACACCTAGTTAAGAGCTCAGACTGTGCATTCACAAAGCCTGGATTTGAATATTGCTTTTTTACTCGGAAGTTCTGTCATCTTAGGCAAGTTATTTAACCTCTCTGAGCCTTGATTTTTCAGGAAGTAGAAAAGACTATATCAGCCCCATAGATTTGCTATGAGTATTAAATGAGATAATACATATAAGGCGCAGATCCTACAAATAGTAATTTTCAATAAAGGCAGCAATTTGCAATCATTATTTCATAATAACAGAAATGCTGTTTTAGAGTAATTCTATGTGGCCCTCTGTTAACAATAGACTTGATTAATAAGGAAATAGAAAAGCAACTTTAGGTATAAAATTTGCCCCCCTGGAAAGAAATACAATTTATCCCAAAGTCTGTGCTTAAGATTAGAAGTAGACAAAATCATGAAGTTGGCAAATTTGGTTTCTATCCTTTGATTTCTACTGTTTACTAGGTCCCCTGCTTCTAGCCTTCTCCTGTACATCAACTACCCTTCTCAACATTTGACCCATCACATGATTACATCGTGTAATTATTTGCATAATTTTATATTGTTATGTTAGTTAATAATAACTAAGCCCTTAAAAAAGGATATTTGAATGTGTACATCAAGACATAAGGGAGTGACTCCTTTTAGAGTCGAATTTTAGGATAGGACAGATCAGTAGAGGGCAGAGTCTCACTCTAAGCACATTGCTTGTGCTATCTCCCTTTTTGGTTTATAGTGTTGATGGTAAGAAGTCAAGGTTATATGCATATTCTCTAAATATTTACATATCTTATATATGCTATGTATATTTATATATACATACATATAGATACATATACACAGATATGCATACATACACACATATATGTATATCCATGTGCATGTATGCATTTTATTATCTTTTGTATTGCCTTGACCAGTTAGTAAGTTGTCTAAATCATTTTGCTTGCAGATGCAAAATAAAAACTTTAAGCTTTGGACTGAGTTCAATTAAAGTGACATCCCAAATCTATTCCATCCTGCCTCTTAGAGTGGTGACAAGACCATGACATTGCCTAGCATCATTTCCTCTCGTAGTAGCATTCAAAGCCTAGAAAAGAAAATGCCCTCGTGTGTTCATTTTCAAGAGAAAATAAAACTTTTCCAGAACACCTTCTGCCTACAGATTTCTCCTGACACTGGCTGGTTGCCCTTTGTGTAGCCATTCCTAAATGATCACTGACCAGGGGAACTGAAGCAGACTGCTTGGCTACATTCATACCTCCAGTTTGCGCATGTGCAGGCCTGGCTTCTATTCTGGGCAGCCTTCTACATCTGCCAGGTTCCCACCTCAAAATCACCTGCTCCAGGCAGCATCCCCTAAAAACTTCTCACAGACGTAGGCACCCTACATCTGCTGTTACTTTTGTGGCATAAGAAACATATTTTATTACAGAATTTCTATACTGTACTTGAATTGTATGTTTATTTTTTTGTCGATAAAGTGTGAACTCTTGATGGCCTGGGCTGCTGTGTCTTTTTTTTAAATTTCTGTATCCCAGATCCTACTAGAGGAGATTTTTCATGTGTAATAAATGAGTGAAAGACTGAATGATCGAATGTTGCCCCTGACCACAGCATATTTCCCTTATGTAATTTTTTGGGAATCAGGATTTATTTTATATATATATTCATATATATATCCATCTCTAGACTCTTCTTGGACATACATAACCTTAAAATAACCCTCCCTGAATTTCAATAACTATTAATAAGAATAATGAAAGGAAACAAAAGTAGAATCAACTTAAAATTCTTTGCTTATTAAAATATTTGGATTTTGCAGTTAGAATTGTATTTATTTCTGAAATGTTTGTACATTGAAACAATGGAAATTTTATTCAGTTAGGCAGTAGAAAAATCAGTACTTTCCACAAAATCAGCCAAGTGATCTAAAAAAAATGATAGTACAAATGCAGAGTGGAAAATGCAAGCAATTACTGAATACACCAGGGTTAAACTTCCTTCCTCCTAACTTGTACCTGAAATCTTCTGATAAGTGTTCTTTTTCCCTTCTTCATCTTTAATTTCAATATTTTAAAATCAGTAATGAAAACTTTGCCAATGTGTGTAAGTTATTAAACTTTAGCTTACTATTTTTATCATCATAATTTTGAATTTACTAACTTCCTTTGCAATGTATACTATAGTTCAAATGTTTCCTCTTAAATCACCATCTAGTTCATGATAAATTGCCATGATAAAAGTGCTTCATCTGATGGAAAGAAGCAACTATTCATTTTGATAATGTACTTCACGTCTGTCATTTTTACTTCTCCTATATGTTGTCACAACAGAGAACGTAAACCTTACAGGACAAGTCTAAAAAGTTCGTTTCCACTTTAAGAGTCACGATATATGATGTAATTAGGAATACTGAAATGATTATATCAGTCTTTTCCCCCCTCTCATACTAAAGACTAACCATGTTAACTATAGAATTGTCAACTTTTAAATTCTCTGATAAAATAATCAGTATTTCCAGGATTTATTCTACTCAAATTGTGAGGATGGGGAGTGATTCTTGAATACTCATTCATATGCAGTTAAGTAATTCTTTGTAATTGATGAAACCAACTATTTTCTATTGACTGAGAAAATGTGTATATCTGTACTAGAGAAAAAATATTGTCACAGGAAATTTGGGTGGTACCCTGTTCTTTCAACTCATTTAATTTTGAGATTTATTATATAAAGTAAGGAAGCACATATCAACTGTTGAAACACGAATCCACAGTACCTAGCACTGTGCTCATAAATAATACACATTCAACTCGATTTTTAATAAGTGACTGTTGCATAATGACTGGGATAAAAATACCTTTCTTTTATTTAAGAAAGCTTTGCACATTATATTAAAAATATTTGAAAGGAAAAATGCCAAAAAGAATATTTTTGTTAACAGAATGCAATCTCTTATTCTTTCTTTTATTTCTTTCCTCCCTCTTTACCTCCCTTCTCCTCTTCTTCTCTCCCTCCCTCCCTTTCTTCCCCATCCCTCCTTTCATTCTCCCTCCATCCCTCATTCCTTTCTTCCTCCCTCCTTCCCTCCCTCCCTCCCTCCCTCCCTTTCCTCCCTCTTTCCTCCCTTCCTTCAATCCTTCCTTCTTTCCTTTTTTTTCTTCCCTCCCTCCTTCCCTCTTTCTCTCTGCCTGCCTTGTTTTCTGTCATTCTTTTATTAAATTATGTACCCCAAGAAAGAGATCTAAATAAGATATCATGTAAGTATAAGCTGGAGTACAAACAATCATCTAACACATTTTCAATAAAGTTGAATTTCTTTAATCTAGAAAATATTCAAATAAATTAAAAGGGAAGGGGATTGAGGCCTTGCTTGAGACAGCTGATCCTACAGGGCAGTTAGTAATCATCCAGAGATATCTAAAGCAAATTTTTGGGGGGCCTAGGAGACTAGAAGAGCATCCCGCAACATCCATGAAAGAATGGAACAAGAAGACTGCCCATCTGCAGCGAGGTTGTGTGAGTAGAGAACTCCATGCTGCAGATGCCAGTGCCCATCCTCCACTGGTGGCATAAGCCACCTAGGGAGCTATTCTGTGGCTGGAGTTGGAAGTTCCATTTCCCAAAAACGAGAGAGGAGGAGACAGTTGACCACTGACTTCAGCTACTGATTATTAAATTCGGCTGGCTAAAGTATAATCCTAAGAACAGCTAAAGTTTCAACCTGTCCAAGTCAGAAAGCAGCCAGTAGCTGCCATTTTAACTCCCAATGCCAGCATGAGGGGAAACAGGGATGATGGAAAATTAAAATGATGGTAGGGACCAGCTTATTTCCACCCAGACTGGACTGCAGTCCTAGCATAGGCTCTAGCCCCACCTCTAGCAGGGAAGAAGCTGGGGGGACCTGCATCAGGCTCTCCAGAGCCAGTACTTTTGGCCCACACAAACTGATTTTTTAAGTCCCTTTGATTCCATCTCTACCCCTCCACCCCCAAGGATAAAAGGGGTCTGGGATTTCTTCAGCCTCTCTAGACAACTGTAGGCACATTAAGCCTGCACAGACTAGATACTTGTAGCTCCATCCCTGCCCACTCAATAGAATAAGAGGGGAGCTGTGTTTCCTCAGCCTCTCTGGGCAAATCCAGATGTTTTTGGCACTCACGAACTGGTTTGTCAGGGGCCTTCGATTCCATCTCCATCCCCACCTACCCCCATTGGATAAGAGGGAGCTAGTGTTTCCTTAGATTCTCAGGGCAAATGCACTTGCTTTTGGCCTACACAAACTCAACTGTTGGGTGCCTGTGGCTGTACCTCAACCACTGATGGGACAAGAGGCGGGCAGTGTTTCCTCAGCCTCTCTGAATAACTGCAGGTGCTTTTGGCCCACACAGAAAGATTAATCAGACACCTGTAACTCCATCCCACCCCCAAGTAGGATAAGAGGGGAGCTGTGTTTCCTCAGCCTTTCCAGACAATGACATGTACATTCAGCTTGCATGGACTGGACTGTTGGGTACCTATGGATACACCCCCAGACCCCAATAAGATAGGAGGGGCTGGTGTTTCATCAGACTTTCCAGGCAATAGCAAACACTTTCAGCCTGCATGGACTGAAATTTTGGGCACCTGTGGATCCACCCGCACAGCCCAATAGGGTAGGAGGGGACACGTTTCGCCTACATAGACTGAACTGTTGGGTGCCTGTAGTTCCATCTCCACCTCTTAAAGGGGAGTAGAGACTACTCTCTCAGCCTCTCAGGGAAACTGCAGGCATATTTGGCCCACACAGATTAGATTGTTGGGCATTCCAGAGGTTCCATTCCCACCCCGGGCAGGGGAGGAGAGGGACTGGTGCTACCTCAGTCTACCTGGGAAACTGGTCTTTTTGGACCAACATGGCATAGATTGCTGCCCATACCTGCAGCTCCATCCTTGCTCCAGGCAGGGGAGGAAGGGACATGAAGCTTCATCAGTATCTTCGGTCAACTACAGACAGTCTTGACTTGCACAACTTGGATTACTACACACAGCTGGGGTTCTGTCCCTACTCCTGGCAGAGAAGAAAGGTGGGAGAAGCTACATAGGTTCCTAGGGCAATGTGGGCAGCTTCAGCCTCCACAGCTTACAGTACCAACTGCATCCTCTGCTCCTACTATACAACCAGCAAAGGAAAAAGGGCAAGAAAGCCCTAAAGAGAGAAATTGTGCCCAGAATAAATACTACTACTAAACCAGATGTCAAGGCACCAACAAAAAATTACAATCCATACCAAGAAACAGGAAGATATGACCCAGTCAAAGGGAAAAGTAAGCTTCCAGATGACCTAAAGAATTGAGACAACTAGTCATAAATGTTCAAACAAGTCTTTTTAATAAATTCAATGAGATGGCTAAAGAAATTAATGATATAAAGAAGAGACTGGGTGAGCACAAAGAAGAATTTTAAAGCATATATAGAAAAATAGCAGATCTTATGAAAACAAAAGTTACAATAAATGAAAAAAAAATGCTGGAGGCATGTAACAGCAGATTTGAGGAGGCAGAAGAAAGGATCAGTGAGGTGCAGAAGGAATATTTGAAGAAATAATGGTAGAAATTTCTCAAACCTATTGAATGACATAGATATCTGTATCCAAGAAACGCAATGTACTCCCATCCTAATAAATCCAAATAGACCAACTCAAAGACACACACTAATCAGAATGTCAAATGCCAAAGTCAGAGAATTCTGAGAGCAGCAAGAGAAAAGCGATGCATAACATACCAGGATATCCAATAAGATTAAGTGCCAATTTCTCATCAGAAACCATGGAGACAAGAAGGCAGTGGTATGATATATATAAGATACTGCAAGAGAAAAACTGCCAGCCAAGATTCTTATATGCAGCAAGATTATCTTTCAAAAATGAGGATGAGTTTAGAATATTCCCAGATAAACAGTAAATGAGAGTGTTTGTAACCAAGAGACTGGCTTTGCAGGAAATACTATAGGGAGTACTACAGCCTGAAAAGAAAAGACAGGAGAGAGAGTCTTTGAAGATAGTCTAGAAATGAAGAATATATCAGTAAAAGTAACTAAAACTGTTAGAAGAGTGGTGAAAATAAAACCTAACAGATAAAACCCAAAGGTCAAAATGGGTGAAACAAGAACTGCCTTTACGGTAACAATATTGAATGTTAATGGATTAAACTCCCCAATGAAAAGACACAGACTGGCAGAATGGATAAGACAATATGAGCTATCTATATGCTGTCTACAAGAGACTTTCCTTAAACCCAAGGATACCAATAGATTGAAAGTGAAAGGCTGGAAAAAGTTATGCATGCATGCGGTTACCAAAAAAAAAAAAAAATGCTGGAGTAGCTTTACTTATATTGGATGAAATAGACTTTGAAATCAAAACTGTTTTAGAGACAACGAAGGACATTATATATTAATCAAAGGGACAATTCACCAGAAAGAAATAACAATCATAAATGTATATGCACCTAATCAGGGTGCCCTAAAGTATATGAAGTAAACACTGGCAAAACTGAAGGGAGAAATAGATCTCTACAATAATAGTTGGATACTTCAATACACCCCTCTCAGTATTGGATAGAACATCTGGACAAAATATCAATAAAGAAACAGCTTGAATAATATGAAAATAGACTAAACCTAATAGACATATACAGAACATTGCACCCCAAAACAGCAGGATATGCATTCTTCTCAAGGAAACATGAATCTCTCTCCAAGATAGCCCATACGTTGGGTCACAAAGCAGATCTCAATAAATGCAACAAGATTGAGGAGATTATACAAAGCACTTTCTCTGATCACAAATGGAATGAAGTTAGAAATCAACAAGAGGTGGAAAAAGGGAATATTCACAAATATATGGAGATTAAACACACACTCTTAAATAATCAGTGGGTCAAAGAAGAAAATTGTGAGAGAAATCAATAAATATCTTGAGATTTCCCTTGAAATCTCCTTGAAAAGGAGAACACAACATTTTAGAACCTATGGGATGCAGTGAAGGCAGTGCTTAGAGGGAAATTTATGGCCCTCAGTGCTTACATTAAAATAGAAGAAAGAGCTAAAATCAATGACCTAACTACACAGCTAGAGGAAATAAAAAAAGAACAGCAAACTATTCCTAAAGCACATAGAAGGAATGAAATAACAAAGATCAGAGCAGAAATAAATGAAATTGAGAACAAAAAACTCAATAGAGAGAATTAACAAAACCAAATTTGGTTCTTTGATAAGATTAAGAAAATAAAAAAACCCTTAGCTAGACTGACAAAGAAAAAAAGAGAAGATGCATATAAAATAAAAAATGAAAATGGGGAAATCACTGCTGACCCCACAGAAATAAAAGAGATCATAAGAACACACTATGAACAACTATATCCCAATAAACTAGACAATATAGATGAAATGGAAAAATTCCTAGGAATGTATTAACAACCTACACTGACCCTAGAAGAAATAGAAGATCTCAACAAACCAATCACAAGTAAAGAGATTGAAACAGTCATTAAACAACTCCCAAAATGAAAAGCCCAGGACAGGATGGTTTCATAGGTGAGTTCTACCCAGCATTCAAAGAAGATTTATTATCAATATCAATCCATTCCAAAAAATTAAACAAGAAGGAATGCTACCAAATTCATTCTATGAAGCCTTTATCACCCTAATTCCAAAGTCAGATAAAGATATTATGAAAATAGAAAATTGCAGACCCACTTCCCTAATTAATATGGATACAAATTTCCTTAACAAAATACTTGCTAATTGAATCCAATAACACTTTAAAAGAACTATTCATCATGATCAAGTGGGTTTTATACAAGGTATGCAAGGGTAGTCAAACACAAGAAAATCAATCAGCATATACACCACACTAATAAATCAAAGAAGAAAAATCACATCATCCTATCAATTGATGCAGAAAATGCATTTGACAAAATACAGCATCCATTCTTGATGAAAATACCACAAAAGAGAGGAATTGGAGGAAACTTTCTCAACATGATAAAGGCCATATATGAAAAACCCACAGCTAACATTGTACTCCATAGTGAAAGACTGAAAGCTTGCCTGTTGAGATCAGGGAAAAGACAAGTATGCACACTGTCACCACTATTGTTGAATATAGTGCTAGGGGTTCTAGTTAGAGTAATCAGGAA
>JAQZBX010001780.1:26893-78805 GCA_029593785.1 Cabassous unicinctus | reverse complement strand
TTTTTTTTTTGTTTTTTTTTGTTTTTTTTCCATCTTCTTGGCATTCTGTAGAATATTTCAGAAAATTGGTGTTACCAGGTTTTAAGCCGACCCATGTTCACTGGTGCTCATGGGACTTGGGCCGCCTAACACTTTGATTTTTATAATCCTGGTGATATCTTCATTTATTTCCTTGTGGTAATAAGTTGCGTACTATCTCTTGACCATTATATGTCAAAACTATCAATCAGAACAAAAAATAAACGGCAAACAGAGAGACCTGAGCAGAGCTTAACTGTTATAGAACATGCTCAACCCAGGATGGTGTGGTGGAGGCTGCTGAGGGTGTTTTGCAGCGGGGATGTGTCAGCAGTTGTTGACTAAGTGTGTTGAGCTGCTTTTCATGGACTGAGAGCTTGCAATGGCACTTAGAGCATGGAAATATATATTCAGTACTGTATGAGATACATGTAATATGCTAAATCTAGAGCACATCTATTTTATATTAAATGTATTTTGTTTGTTTTAGGAAACACATTTAGTGCTGCTTGGAGTGGCATAAGATGGGCTGTGTGTGTAGGAGCAAAGCATGGGCCAGGCAGAGGGCCAGGCTTGCAAAGGCCTTTCCACTGTGCTATAGAAAGGATCTTCTTAGTGGAATTCTAGGCTGCGTTCCTGGTTCACATGCCTGAAGGTACTGTGTGCTTTGCAGCTTTTTAGATCCCTCTTCAACACTTAGGACATAGCTCATATTATTTGCAGGATGCCTTTTGGCATGCAGAGTACATTCATATACCTTATCCCATTAAGTGTGCTTGTTTCAGAGTCTGCATTGGTTGATGACTGTGACCTCTGTTTCTTAGTGGAGTCGTTCTTTACTTTCTTTTATACTTGTAAGTAGAGATACCCATAGATGTCTCAGAACATGTGTCTGTATCTGAGCCAGTTAGGAAGGAACGTGGGCAGGAGGGTTGCTATGGGAGTTGTGCTGGACAGCCGTTCCCAGGAACAGAGCAGGTGGGGGGGAATCATCTACTGAGCATGGGGGTAGGGGGTGGGATGCGACTGTGGTTTTGAGGAAGTTGGAAACTATTTGGAACAGCTGATATGGGTTGGGCACCAGGAGATGAGCAAGGGCTGAAAGCAAGGCCTGCTGAGTGAGCAGAAACCTCCACGTACGGCAGGTGGAGCCTGGCTGTGCAGGGCGGCAAGAGCCAGGCGAGACTCAGGGACAAAGGGAGAGTGCTGGTGGGGAGGGGTTGGCTGGTTGCTTAGTTGTTGACCTGCTGTTGGCATAAATAGGCTTGGTATAGGAGCTGTTTTGAGATCATAAGTATGGCCATCTCGGGAGATATCGAGGTGAACGGCCGTGGAGGTGAGGGCTTGGGGGTGCTGGGAAACAGCTCTTAGCATCGGTTATATGGCTTACTCTCTCAGAACCCCTCCCACCGTGCATGCTCTGGTGGGTTATTCCTGTGTACTTTTGTGCATGTTATTCTTTTGCCCTTTCCTTTAGCCTAATTATCCCGTACTTCAAGCTCTGACCCAGGCATAACTCCTGGGAAGCTGTTTCCGCTTGCCCCCTGCTCCACTCTTTCTTTGGTTAGCTGACCCTTCCCCCTGTCTACAGGTCTCTGTGTCTCCCACTCTGCTGTAGAGGCTTGTTTACAGGCTGCTGGCATCTGTGGATTGGAAAGTTCCTTGAATGCTACTGTCACTAGTACCTTGTAGAGCACTTGGCATACAGAAGGTGTTCAGTAAATCCTTGCTGAATGAATGCAAAACTGCTTTGCTGCAGTATTAGTTGTATAACAAGAACACTGTTAAAATTGAAAGATACCTAGGAGGTCAACTAATCTAACTTATTCATTTTATTGTTCAGAGAACCAAAACTCAGTAAGGTTGGGTGCCTGGTCCAGCGTCACAAAGCTTGTCTCCCAATGCCACATTCTTTCCACTGTAGCACATCAGTAACCGAATGTGCTGGTGGATGATTTCTAAATTGGTGAAGATGGCAGGCCTCTGGCTCTGCTTAGCGCCTGGTTACAGCCCAATGTTATTATTCACTAATTTTTCTTGGAGGGAGGAAAATTGTGTCCTGACAACCCGAGGAGCTTTTCCTCTGCGTGGTGCCAGATTTACAACAGCCCTTACCTCACTGCTTCCCCTTCCCTTTCCGGGTTTATCCTAGTTTATCTTTGGTGGAGTAAGCTTCAGCAACCGTTTCTAAGTAAATAGAGGAATTGCAGATTTAGGATTTGTGGTTCCAACTACTCAGTGCCTTTGCCTCAGCCTTTTTTTGTCTAGCTGCTGTCACTGCTGCTCCTGTCTCCAAATTGCCCTGACTTTAGTGTGTGTTAAAGACTGGTAGCACACAATGGAAGTTCCCTTCACAGGGCAAGCAGAAGAAATGACAGGGTATTGGGAAAGGGAAGCCTTAGGAGAGAGAAAGTGGGCACTCGCCTGGACCATTTTGGGTCAGTTAAAAAAAAAAAAAAAGGCAAGTTTGTCGGTTTGTCGGTTTTCAGACTCATCCCTGGAAGATGGGGTACAAGATGGAGTATCTAGTATCCATCTTCAAAATTTGCTTCTGAGCTTTTGGGCAATACTTGATCTTTAGACCGTTCTGTTGAGTGTTAAAGTTTCAGCACGTCAGAAGGTGGGGTGTGGCTGGTTCCTTACTCTTACCCACTGATGACTCAGTTTTCTGAGGTTGGTTCCAGATCACTGCAGATCATCTGAAATGTCTCTGGTCACCCTAGGTCCGAAGCAGTTTAGAGTCAATTCCAGGACCAGAAGATTCACTCGCTGAGGGCTGGGGCAGGGGTGATGGGTTTGAACCTTAGGTTCCTCTGTTACTTAGCCTAACACTACATGGCTAAAAATGCCCATTTTGGAGAAAGTACTCTGAAGACCAGGTTCTTTAAATTCTTCATTACTTACAGACTCTGAACACTCCTCGTCCTTAGCACTTCTATGTTCTGCTTGCTTTTTTTTTTTTTTTAAGTAGAAACTGGATGATATCCAATGTCAACTTTAACTCAGAAATCCTGTAACTGGGAACAAGTCCAATGTCTTTGGGGCTTCTGAAGGCCCCTTGGGCCTTCTTGGCTCCCAGTCACAGGGGGACCTGTTTCTTATACTCCCTGGGCTGGTCTTGAGTTCCAGGTCCTGGACTGGAAGTATACCAGCCAAGGATTTGAACTGCATTAGGAAGCATTTTGGTTTGCTATATTCTCTCCTTGGCATCTACTCATTTCCTTCAGGGACGTCCCCTTCCTTGGAAAAAATAACTTCAAAGATGCTTGTCTGATGACATTCCAGCCAGGCGGTTTCCATTCAGGGATCTTTGCTTGTCAGTCATACATCACTCACTTGGTGAGAAGGGTGTCACCAATTTAAAAATGTTTCTGACATCTCCCCCTCCTCCCCACCCCACCAGCAATGGTCATTGTGCTGGCTAGTTTTGAGTGAATATCTTGAAGCAGGACCGGCTTTGGCTGTAGCAGATCCCATCAAATAGGTGTTTCTAAGGTGCCAGCCATCACATTGTTGGGCTGTGGCCTGAAGGTGGGATTTAAGAGAGAACCTAAATGGTAGCCTCCCTCGAGCCCCAACCTGAGCTCTCTTCTAGGTGTGTAATTTTTCCATATGGTACCAAGGAACCGGGGATATGAATGAGAAGGTTGGAAGGGGCTCTAGAGGGGCCCAGTGCTGAATTGGGACCCTATTCTGAAGTTCTCTGAGGACTAATAAGGACTAATACAGCCAAAACTTGACTAGTCTTTTTAGTAACCACATCAAGCTGTTGGCTCGTGTGTACCACCCCCTCCCCAAGATCCCCCAGACTTTTCCCCCGAGGGTTTCGCAATCCTTTACTCATGGAAATAGAGTCCAAATGCAATGTCTTTACATGTATTCCTCTTAAATTTCATACTGTTAGATTTGATTCATATTATAATCTATGAAGAACTTTTAAAATCCAACTTTTGGCATCTAACAAGGCAGTGATCCCTCTCTCATTTGTGTCACCTCTAGATACAAGTTGTTGACCAAAATATGTAGGACAGGGCTAAATCCAGGTGCCTGTGGCATGACAGTGACACTTTGTGGATAGTGGTTCAATCAGTTATATAGAAATCAGCCTAATTGCTTGTGTTTCTTTGATTTTATACTCAAGAATATCATGGAACTCTTTGTTAAAGCCTGGCTGAAGTCAAATTACACTCATCTAAATTGTTGGTCTAATCAATAAAAAAAGAGAGTTGGTTAATTTGTAACTTTTTCATAGTGAAGCTGTGTCAGCTCTTGGTGATCACCACTTTCTTTTCTTAAGTACTCCTATTTAATAATCCAGGCTAGAATTCTCTAGAGATTGATACTAAGCTTCTAGGTGTATACTTCTGGAATATTCCTTTTGTTAATTATTTAGTACATCATCTTCCATCATTTTTCTTCTCTGAGGTTTTTGAAGAATTGCTGACAGTGATTCATCAGTGACAACTGCAAGTTCTTTTGTCCATGGATGTGATTCATCTGAGTCTGAAAACCTGTGGCTATCCTTCTCTCTCCACACCTGTCTTCTGCTTCAGCCCCGCTCTTTCCAGAGTTAACCTATGCAGTATGAAGATCATTCCTTCTCCCAGATGGAGGAGGTGGAAACAGTTCAGGCGAGGAATAGTTCTTCATCTCTGTTCAACATTACACCACCTTCCCTAAGCAGGCCTGTTACTACTTTGCTCTTCTTGCTCTGATCATAGTTTTAAAATGACAACAACAACAAAAGCCACCCATGATGACTATTCACGTTTCAGTTCTCCCACGTTAGCCTTTTGGGCCTTCTTCTGATCGATAAATGATATTGTCCATTGTTCAACCTCAACTCTGTGTGACCCACACCTGCAAATAGGGCATTCCGAGGCTGGGAGTGCTTTGCGGCCATTTAAAGGGCTTTCCAGTACTTTCCTGGCTCCAGGACCTCCCCACCCTTTTTGGACCACAGGAATTTTTCTTCAAGGCTCAGATAGCCTCTGACTCCCCCTTTGCCCTTTCAAGAATTTCTCTTCTCACCACCGTGTTCTTGCTAATTTTAAGTTGGGACTGGCTCCCTGAGCTGCATGGGGGCTGCCTGGAATAACCACACAGGACTGAGTTAGTGACTCTGCTGGCCACCCAGATCTTTTATTCCCACCCCCTTGACTCCCCAATGACCAGCTCCTTGCACCCCTACCCAGAGCAGGCTGGGCCGGGTCCACCGATATTGTTGCCAGGGTTGAGCTCTCTGAGAGCCTCTGGGCCTCTTTCTGAGCTGTGGCACAAACCCAAGGCCACCCAGCCCCTAGGGCGGAGACCCAAAGGAAGAGACCAGGCCAGGGATGGGTCTGCAGAAAGAATGGCTGCCTGAGCTGGATGTAGAACACTTGGGGAAGGGAGAAGAGTGGGGAATTGGAAAGGAAACTGCTTGATGACTCTGAACTCACACATCTGTAATCTGCAGAACCCAGGCAGCCGGTCCAGGTCACTTTTCTGCAAGAGAAGCTCCACCCAACTCTGTTGGGAGAGTGGTTCCTTCCTTTTTTTCCCGGTACCTGGACCTTGTATGCGGGAGGCCATCGCTCAACCACTGAGCCATATTGGCTCCCCTATCCTATTTTGAGATGACGTAAGTCATGGAGTAGCTCTAACCTGGCACCTGGAAGTACATTACATTTCCTCGTTTTGGACTTACCTTTCCTATAAAGAAAAGCATATTGACTCTTCTCTTACAGATTCAGGATCATTGAGACTCAGGCTTAATGGTTTGAAATTTATCTCCGTACTGTCTATGGGAAAAGTATTTACTGAGAAAAATCTTGGTGAGGGATGCTGATTTAGGGAAAGCTTTTTAAGGGACTTTTAAACCCACTTTAGGAATGTACATTTGCATACAAATGAAAGCGCTAATTTAAATGATTCTCACATAGTCATTTTAGCAGTGCAGAAACTGCTGCTTGGCAACCCTTGTATAGTGGAAGTGAATGTTCTTTGAAAATAATAAAATATTGCTCCTTCCAGCCATCCATCTAACCAACTAAGACATATTGCGCACCTTCTATTTCCAAGGCACCCTGCTGGAATCTTTGGGGGGTGGAGGAGGGTTGGTGTCAAGAATATAAAACCTAATACTTCCCTCTAGGGCGATCAGCCATATTGGGCCTGGGGGGTTTTCCGAGACAGGAGACTATCAGTGCTAAAACTGGGAAAGTCCGAGGCGGGCGTTCGGCATCCTAGCTCAGGAGTGGAAAGGTTGATAGGAAGTAACAACCACAAAGTTCCCAAAATATTCCAGGAGACAGGCTGTACCTGTTCCCCTTGTTTTAAAAACTGTTAGCTTTCTGCCCTGTAGGGCTTTTCCCCCTCCAAATTGAGTAGTCTGGATTCCCTTTCCAAATGAAATCCCAGAGTTTTAAGAAATACTTCTGTCACTGTCATCACGGTTATTGGGCACCTGCTGTAGGTAGGGCTGGGCCTTTGCCCTGGGGAGCATGGGTGGGGCTGGTTTAGCATTGAGGTGACAGGAAAGCCTTTCAGTAATCAATAATGATAATAAAGCCACCTTACCTTTTTAAAAATAGTGCTTTGGCACACAGCCTGGAGCACAGTGGGTGTAAATATTTGTGGTTAAGAGTGCAGGGTCTGGAGTCACACAGACCGGTTTCACATCCTACCTGCCATTTGCTTGCCTTCTGATCTTTGACTCGCTTGTGGGTTAACCTTCCCAAGCCTCATTTTCCTCATTTGTGGAATTGGGATTAATATATGGGTACGTAGTAACAGTGATTATAGACTGCATATTATAGCGTACGGTGATAGCACATACTCTGGACTCAGACTGCTGAAGTTCAAATCGCACTTCCTAGTTAGGTAACCTTGGGCAAGTTATTGAAGCTGTCTGTGCCTTAGTTTTCTTATCTATAAAACAGGCATTAAAATAGTATCCATATCAGAGGGCGTTAAAAATAAGAGATGTAAAACACCTCATGCCTGGCATATAGTGTCCTATAAATGCTAAATTAAAAAAAAAACAACTATAAAAATATTATTTTTTTTACTTTTTTTTATTTGTAAAATGATATATAAATACATATGCATATATGTGCATTTGTTTACATAATTAATTATTTCATTTTGATTCTTAAGAGAATATCCTGTGAGATCTGACAGGGCCAGGATTACTCCCCACCCCCTTGTCCCTGTTTTTTTGTTGTTGTTATATTTGAGGGGAAAAAATGAGGTTCTGATATGTTAAAGTGGTTTGCTGAAGGGAACCAGGCTGGTAAATATTGGAACTGGGACCAGAACTCATAGTATTTTCCATAAAAGAATATACAGGCCCACCTGTGTACATTTATCAAGGGCACATAAAAATGTTAAGCCTTTTAATATTATAAATATGAATCTGAAGACAAGTGAATAGGTAATATTTCTCTCTCTCATACTGCTGTGTCCACTGCCATCTCTAATATATGCCACCATCCCCTGGCATACTGCTAACTCATGTTCTCTGGGAATTAGAGTGTCGAGCCTGTACCCTCCAACTGGGTCTCTGGGACTTACTAACCTTGCCAGTTTAAACCTCTTCCAGATTCTAACAGCCTTAGTGTTGCCTGCTCTCTGGCTGGGCTTCCTTTGGAGACCAAAAGATTCTACTGTGTTTAGTCACTTGATTTCAGAGCCCCTTAGAGGAGCCATTTCATTCAAGAGAAACCCAGACTAAATAAGAACCCCCGCCCTGCCTTTTTATTTGGTGTTGAAACTTTTCCTTGCTTGTGAGAAACTTACTTTTGGAAATAGTGTATATGGGAATGTAAAAATAGCTTTAAAACATTTGCATTTGCCAATCTTTTTTCTTAGGCAGATATCATTAGTTTAAAGGTTTTCCCATTTATTCACAAACACAGACACTTTTAAAACAATGCTTCAATGTAAGGGGTTAAAATATAATTATTATCCTATATGAGCAATGAAAGGTGCTTTAGTGCTTAAGTCCTATTTTTGAGCTCTGGAATTCAATTCCTTCCTGTTGCCAGCTGAACCTAGGACTGCTGTATTAGATGAAATATATTCTTATCTTCAAACATGGACAACAGGACATTCTGTCCTCCAAATTTCAGTGTTTGAATTGGGTGTTGCAGGAAACTTGGCACCCTCTCTTTCTTTTCAAAATAATAAACAGAGATGATGTTGCCTCAGGTTTCATCTGATGGGGCTTAGATGCTGTTGCCTCATAAAGGCTGATTCATAGACAAATGGGACCTAATTATAGTAGCTTAAAAATAATGTCCCTGTTTAAATTTGGCAAGGCAAGATGCCTTGCGTGCTTTGTAGGACATAAGAGATTGCGTTTCTTTAGTGGCATGGAGGTGACGTACCCATTTCTATTTTAGCCACATCATAATTGTGCTGGGTCATTACCTGCCATTTTTATTTTATTTTTTTTAAAGATCTCTCTATCGCACTCAAACATTGAAACAGCTATTCTTGTGATCTACACAGGGAATTCTTTCCTGATATCTGTCCACTGCAGTTTTAAGAGACAAGTGTCATGGTGGAAGAAAGTGGATGGCAGTTTCATTTTCTTTCTTTCTTTTTTTTTTTTTTTTTTAAGTTCTAAGGATTTCAGATCTCTACAATGAAAAATCACAGGAAGTTATTCACTTTTCTCAATGGAATGAATAGGGAATAGTTGTCTTAGAATGACTGAATGTTCTAATTCGCTTCTACTCTACCCTCCCTACTCACTGTGAATTAGGAGGGACAACATTTCACCATGACTTTTTCCAAAATTTTATTTGGTCTCAAATTTACTTTAAGCAATAGGTAATACATGATCATGTACAAAATTTAAAAATTAGAAAAATGTTTAACAGTTAAAAATAAATCTCCCACTTTTACTGTATCCAGAGGCAATCCTGGGTACCCCTTTCTTGTATACCATTCCGGACATTTTCTTGGCATTTATAAATATGTGTATATTCCCCCCACTCCCCCACAAAAGAGATACTACTATTCAAGGTATTTTGGACCTTGCTTTTTTATTCGCCTGTAGTCTTGGAAATCATTCCATATCACATATGGAATTACATCATTTTCTGTTGAGTAGAAGTGCTGTAATTTATCAAAACAATTGCCGATGAATGGTTTTTAATCTTTTGCCTCTTAAATCATGGTTTAATGAATAATCTTGTACATCTGCTCTAGGATAGGCAGTCTGTCTCTGTGGAGCTCAAGAGCCTCAGTTTCAATCCTAGTTTCTCCATTTCCTATTGAACTGTATGGTCTTAGTCACTTAAACTCTCTGTGCCTCAGTTTCCTCATTTGTAAGAAAATATTTCTCTCATAGACAGGATGTGATGATTAAAAATACTAGTCTAAATATAAAGCTAATAGACCATTGACTGGCATATAGGCAGGTCTGTATGTATTTACTATGATTTTGTATGGCATGGAAACACCTGAATCCTAAGGCATACTTATACCTGCATGTCTTCTGAACCAATATTGTGGCTTCTGTAAGCCATAACACAGTTTTTGAATCTGGGTTATGTTTGTCTCCTAGATTTACTCAAATGCCATGTTCGTCCCCACCCCCATTTTCCATGTTGCTTTTGTGTAATATCCTGGAGGAAGATGTTGTATTTCAGGCCACCATCCTCATGTGTCCAGACCCTTTACAGGCATAATAAAATGTATTGCCAATGTGATATTTTTTAACAAATGATTTGAGTTTATTTCCTTTATAGCATAACTGATTTAGAACCTTATAATACATAAGTATTTTTACATTTAGGCAAATACAACTCTTATTTATATATGTATAACTTAATATTAATGGATTTCATCATTACAAGTTACAAATTGAATCTTTGGAAAAGATGAAAAGTGTACTTATCCTAATTTAGTTGACTTTGGTGGTGGAAGTTCCAGGATATTACATCACCCATCAAAGATGACCACTTTTGGATTCAGACAAACCAGCTCTAAGATCCCCATGTTGGTGTTCGCTAACTGTTTGACCTTGGCCAAGTCACTTAAACTTCCTGGGCTTTGGTTCCCCATCTGTAAAGGGGGACACCCATCCTCCTTATTGGGCTTCATGAGGATGTTGGGGGAGAGCAGGTAAAGGACCCAGCAGTGTCTGGCACAGAGCAAGTGCTCGTTAACCATCAGTTCTTTTCACCTTTCCTCTCTTGCCTCCCACCCCCACCTGCCTCCACCACATCCACTGAAAGTAACCTCCTCCACTTAAACTGCAGTGCTCTTCATTTCCTCTTCCGTCCTGACTCATGCAGTATGATTTACCAGTGTGCTTTCTCTGCCTTAACTGGGAGGGCAGCCTATATCCCAATTGTCTTTCCTGAAATTAGCTGAAATGTTCAATAAATGCCTACAAGTGAGTGAATTAGAGGTAAGCTTACCATCTCCCGACTTCAGTGAAATCCTTGCTGTTTCTTTGAAAGCAGTAGCTAGCAACAGCCTTGCAAGATTGGAATTGGGAGTGCAGAGGGCTATGGTAGTTCCTGAGGGGATCATGTAGAATGGTATTTCTATCTTTGGTTATTCCACTCATGAAAATTCTTTTCCCAGGTGTTCTTTCTGGGGGTGGGGAGGGCAGTGAAGGGAGTGTCTGGAAATTGTTTCATTTCATCAAAGTACCATTAAAATGGCACTTGAGGCAGGACAGCTTTTGCTGTTTTACCCCTACTTCCAAGAAAAGCATGAGCCACTTAGCTTGCAGGCTTCGTGGTCAACTTTGCTTGGGTCTTGATTCTGTGTATTGGAGGTGGCTAGTGGCAGCTGGGCACAGGGGCCAAAGGAGATGGAAAGGGAGCAGGAGGGCCTTGGCTAGCTCATGGTGAAATTTTGAAATAGCCAAAACCATTTTCAGATGTAAGAACGAGAATGCTCTCCAACGACATGCAGTCTAGATCTCTTCCGGCTCTAAAAGGCTGCAATTCTACAATCAAAAATATTTGGACAAAATTAAGACAAAAGAACAAAAATAGAAAAAATATTTGGATAATTGGAGCCATTGTTTTCACTTAGCATGCTTTTCCTGTTCTTTTTCTAACTCGGACCTTTCTATCCTTTAAGATCTAACTTGAGTCCAGGGGAAGGACTGTCCAACTTCGTGTTTCTTTTCTCCAGGCTGTTGTACAAGTAATTTGTTCGATAGAGCCTTGTGTGTTGAGCTGCTATTTATTAACTATATTGTCAGGTATTTTCATGTTTTTGCTTTGGCACCCCCCACTAGGTATGTACTCTTTGGGGTGAGGCTCTATCGATTCCCTGTACCTCTACAGATGGGCATAGTATGGTGGTTCCCAAAGTCCCCTGGCAGAAGTACCTGGGAACTTGTTAGAAGTGCAAATTCTTGGGCCCCATATCAGACCCACCGAATTGGAAAGTCTCGTGGGTGGGACCTAGCAGTCAACAAGCCATCCTGGTGATTGATTCTGCTGCACACTCAAGTTTGAGAACAACTGGTATAGTGGTAAGACCTGGATCTGAAGCCCAACTCCATTTACCAGCTGGCTGACCTTGGAACAGTGAGTTTTTCTCTTTCTCTTCTCTCTCCTTCCAGTGGTATTTTTGTAAAAATCTGTTCTGCAGGATGTTAATGGATGCCCTAAGGGTAAGGATGAGTTCTGTGGTCAAATAAGTTAGAGAAAGGCTGCTTTAGCCTATTTAAACAGGTTTCTTTATGGCAGGACTTCTCGGATTCCTAAGTATGTCATTGAGAGTCATTGACAGTCTCCATGGTAAGACATTGAAGGCCGAATTTCATATACTTCTTAGACACTAGAACACCTGCCCCACACCTACTGACTTTTCCAGGAACAGTGTTTTGCAGAATACATTTTGTGAGATGCTGGCCCAGGTGATCTGTAAGGGTACTTTGAGCCTTGGGAATTTTATGGCCCTGGAAATCAGTGAGAAATTCAGAAACTTCAAATATAGGTTAAGTTAGACCTTATTCCAGAATTTGTAATTTTTGAGTAAAACAGATATTTAGAATAAGTTGAACATTGAGATGATATGGAAGTAACTAGACTCTGAAAAATAAAAGGTTATATATATGTTTAAAATAGCTAGTTTTTCTTACGTAGAAATCTTTGTATTAGGGGTGAGGTAGGGAAGATGAAAAAAGGAAAATATATTCACTGAACACATTGGAATGCTGACAGGAAACATATGGCACACGCAAACTAGGTAATTTAAGAAGATTTTAATAAAGGAGCTATTTTAAAGGTGTGGGTGGGTTTGGGAAACGGTTGGCGTGGGACTTGAATTCCTCTATATGCCCATGTTTTTCACATGGATCACAATCAGTCTTCATAATAACCCTCAAGGTAGGTTTTATTATTTCACACTTTGCAGAAGAGGAAAGTGAATTTAAAGAGGCAGAGCAAATTGCCCTTGGTTAGTAGCTAGTAAATGAAGGAGGCAAAGTTCAAACCCTGATCTCTCAGACCTGAAGCCCCATGCTTTCCATGAATCTCTTTAGTCTGAACACCCTTTCTACTTTTCTCCACATGATGACACTTTCGCTCCTTTCTAGAAGGCCTTGGTCTGAGCTAGATATGCTGCTCTGAGCAATCAGTAGATAAATATATTAACAAAAGTATGCAGATTATATACATGGAGAGGGGAGAAAGTTTGCAAATTTTAATTCCCATGTCTGGGTGGGTTGGTGTATTAGTCAGCCAAAGGGGTGCTGATGCAAAATACTAGAAACCTGTTGGTCTTTATAAAGGGTATTTATTCAGGGTAGAAGTCCACAGCTACCAGGTCATAAATCGTAAGTTTCTTCCCTCACCAAAGTCCATTGTCATGTGTTGGAGCAAGACAGCTGCCGACATTTGCCCAGGGTTCAGGCTTCTTGGGTTCCTCTCTTCCCAGGGCTGCATTTCTCCCCGGGCTTAGCTCCTCTGTTTCCTCTGCAAGGTCAGCTGTAGACTATGAGGCTCCCTAGGCTTTGCTTCTCTCCACAAGGCCAGCTGTGAACTCTCAGGCGAATGGCTCATCTCTTTCCCGGGGCCTTCTCTCCTTCTTCACCAGAACTCCGACGTCAGAACTGCCCCCTCTGTCCTTTGCCTTGCCTTTTGTATTTGAATCCCCCACCCACCAAGGGGTGGGGCTCAGTGCCTTACTGACATGGCCCAGTTAACGCCCTAATCATAACTTAATCATGCCCAGATTAAGAGACCAGTTTACAAGCATAATTCAATATATATTTTTTGAATTCATAATTACATCAAACTGCCAAATGGCTAGACTCCACCCTCTGAATTCCAAAAATACAAGATTTAAAAAACCTTAAATCAGTAACAATGCAAGTACAAAATCATATCATAATCAGTTTAAAGAAATAAGGTTTGTCTTCAGGCAAAATCCCATCTGCTGTAGACCTCTGAAACTTACAAAACCATTTAACTGCTTCTTTTACACAAATGGAAAGACAAAGGATAAACATTTTCATTATCATAAGGAGAAATTAGGGTGTTGAACATGAGTCATGGATCCTCTACAGTTCAGTAAACCTGCAGGGCATCCTCCATTCGATTTCAAAGTCTGAGAGTCATTCTTAAGAGGATGGTTTCTTCTCCTTGGGGCCACATGGGGACCCACCCTTTCCACAGGCTTGCCCAACGGCCATTTTCTTGGTTCCACCCTCATCTAGCATCTGGATGTCAACCAAGCTCCAGGCCTCACCCTCCAAGAGTGTTGGGGTGATTGCCACATCTTACCCAATCTTTGAGTTAGAGTCTTAGCCCCCCTAGTACAGTTTGGTGAAGACAACATTCCCCCTAACCTTTGGCATACAGTTTCAACCCTCTCAGAGCAACGAATTGACCACCTGGCCTTCCCTAACCTTTGGCATACAGGTTCAACCCTCTCAGAGCAATGGGTTGACCACCTGGCCTTCTCTAACCTTTGGCATACAGGCTCAACCCTCTCAGAGCCATGGGTTGACCACTTGGCCTTCTCTAATCCATGGGGGACAGGAGCACCCTTCTCAGACCTATGGAGTGCTGACCTTAACTGTCATAATCTTTGAGGAATGTGCTCCACCCTCCCCATACCCTGGGGCAGCAAAACTCTCCCAGAACATCGGGTGGGGACATCCACCCTCTTCAACTGCTGGGGCAAACTCACCCTCTCTGTACACATGGGTGGGACTCCTCTCTTGGCCCAAGGTGATGTCTTAATTCCAGATCTCAGCTTCCATGGTTTCCTTCTTAAAGCTGTTTCTCCTTCACTCTCTCCTTTCCATGTCCTTTTCTGTCCAAGCTGACAGTGGTTTTGTTCATACAGCTCTCTCAAAAACTTTGTTGGGTTAGCATGCAGGAGCAGGGGTCCAAGCCATCAGACAGTAAGACTTTCCACAAGTCTTTCCGAGATAACTGCATCTTCAATTCTGATTTACAAGTTCCAAGTTTTGTTAAGTCTTCAAATGGGGCACTTTCATCTGGGAACTTGATTTCCAGAAACTTGGAAGTTCCAGAATCAGTTTCTGCTTTCTTTGTGCCCAGAATTCATAATTACATCAAACTGCCAAACGGCTACAGTAGGGAAATGGATATCTGTTTTCCATCCTTTTCTAGGATCCATCCATCCTAGGAAATCTTTTTTGGAGGATGTGGGTGCCATTTGAAAGACTTGAACAAGGCAACTTAACCTGTAGGGCTTGAAAAGAGGTAAATAGAGAATTTTTCAGACATGGCATAGCTTGTGAAGGCTTGCCCATGGGAGTAGAAGGAAAGGGTGCTCAATTCTTGGGTGCTTTCACCAAATGGAAATAGTGGTGGTAGTGGTTGTAGGAGGTAGGTATGTAGTTGGGGAAAGAGGTCATGATAGGATCTGAGGGTACCTATGACACCAGTTTTTATTTCCAGGCCATGTTGGTACAGTGAAAGTCTCTTTAGCAAGACATCTCTGTTAGAAGATGGTAAAGTTTGAATTTTCTAAAATCTGATTTAATTTCCTTCAGGAAGTTTCAAAGTATATGAATGCTTGATTTCCCTTATGCCCTAAGAAAATCTAAAAGTTATGTTTCTGAGGGGGCTTCTTTCCATCAAGTTAATTTGAATTTGGGTTGACTTTTCATGTTTAAATTCATCTTATGGTCAAGTACTTTTTAATCAAAAAATCAAAAACACCTCAAATACTGTACACAAGACCTGACTTTGAAAACATCTGGTAAAAATAACAAGTTGCTTGGGAAACTGATTCCTCAGATGCAACCCCCACCTTTTTATTAGCAGGGAGTCACTCGAGTAAACCTTTATTTCCTGTTGCTTACACACAGCAGTCTTCACGGAAATATTTCGCATGTTTCTTCAGGCAGCAGGGAACCTCGAAGGGCGAACAGAGGTCTGAGGCCCCGATAGGAACAGAGATGCCGTCTTTGCCCAGTGGCGCCTCAGGATGTGTGGTGAGCGAGTCTGGGCCTCAGCTTTGAAGCTGTGCCAGGTCCCTGCCCCAAACCCTGGAAACTTAAACTCTCTCCCGGGTGCAAGCAAGGCCCAAACCTGCCACACCTTGGGCGCTTTTTACAAGAGTGATGTTTTAAAATAGTCTTAAATGTTTCAGATGAATCCCCCCACACACACACATACACACAACATGCCTCAAACGTCTCATAAGTTATTCTGCAGGAAAACTGAAGTAGGAATGCTTTGAAAACCAAGAATATTCAGTGGAGTTTTGGTAACCCCAAAGCCCCCTACTTTTACTACCCTAGAACTCAAGGAGAATCATTCTAAATTAGAAATTTTCCTGAAACTATGTTTGAGTTTGAAGCTGTCTTTGATATCTTATGTTACCTCATATTGATGTACATTAGGTTCAATAATATGATATTCAAATATTTGACTATTTTTTTGAGTTTAAAACAATTTCATATGATTCAATCCCATTGTGATATAGAAAGTATAGGAGATTGAGTCTAGTGTTTTCTGACCTCAACTATATATATACATATATATCTGTGTTTATATATTTATAATTGATATATTTTTTTCCCAAAGAATTTGTGATATCCACTTTTCATGCCATTTGCTTCTTTCTCGTGAAAATAGGTACGAGATGATTCTGATTGTAGAATCTGCATTGCTGCTCAAGTTGTGTCAGATGTCACATGGACTATACATTTGGAGGCTTTTACACATGTGCCACATCTATAGCTATAGCCATAATCACTTCTGTTTTATGTGTAACATGCTTCTGTGGATAAGCTTGTGAGCTTTCCCTTTATGGCTTTTCAGTCTGTTATGTTTATTTTTATTTATAATGCTTACTGACTTGATAATAGTCAGTTATTAGTTTCTGAAGAATTGGAATTTGGGAAAAATTCTTATTTATTAGAACAGAGACATAGAAAATTTGAACTTAGGGCTATCCTGATATGTGATCCAACAGACTCATGGTCACTAATGCCCAAAGCCATTCTCTCTAGATGCCTTTTGACCCATAGAAGATAAACCATATTAAGGATGCTTTAAGTATATTTTACCTCAGGATATTTCTCATTCTTCAAAAGTTGTACTTCTCAGCCAAAACATTCCATCAACTCTGTCATTCTTTGTATAAGAAAGTGTTAGTATCCAGAAGAATTTTTCTTAGTGAGAATATATTTCCTACTAGTACGATTTGCCATTTTATGTAAAATCAAATCAATGAAAATAGTTATTGCCCCTCTGCTGCATCCAAGACACCATGTTAAAAGTCAGAAAGGATCTTTGCAGTGAATTTGGCTCCCCTTTAAATGTGATATTCTTCTTACATTTGGCCTGTAGAACAGGCGTTTTTAACAAGCGTTCGTAAGCTTAAATTGAAATTCTAAAAAACATTATTCTTGCGGGGATGTATTGGTGTGGGTGTGATATACTTATTAAATAATACATAGTATAGTGTGGACTTAGTAAGGAGTCCGTGGTTTTCACATGATTGGCAAAGGGGTCCATGGAACAAAAAAGGTTAAGAACCCCTGCTGTAGAAGGTAAAGTTCAGTTAGCTGTGTCTTTACTCAGGGCAGCATGCTGTGGTGGAAACAGCTCTGGATTTTAGAAACCCTTGTTTCTTTCTTGTTCAAGTCACAAACTCATTCAAACTTGGTCGGCTGGCTTCTCCATTCCCAATCTGGACAGTGTTCTTATCTATACTTTTGAAGGTGTCAAACAAAATCATTTCTAAGGTCCATCACAATAAAATAAACCTAATAATGATTTTATTGAATGCTTTCCACTATATCAGCTACTGAGATAGTTTGAAGTGAATAAGACATAAGAGTCTTATACTTCTGGGTGTTTTCAAAGGTCCCTTATAGCTAAATAACCATCCTGCAAGAGTTGAGTGTTGGGATGGGCAGAGTGTGCCAGAATGCATGGAGTACATAGCCTCACCTTCAGAAAGTTAGGTCTGGTTTGGGGAAGAATAAACAGTACAGGAGCTGTCATATGAATGGGCAGTGAGTGGGACAGAGACCCAGGCCTGAGTCACAGCTGTCACTTATCAAGGACAGTGCCATCCCTGGCACAGTGCCAAGTGTTTCCAATTGCTTTTCCCCAGCCTTGCTTTTTAGACCCCACTTTACTGATGAAAACAACTAACTTGCTAACTTGCCCAAGGTTACACAGCTAGTAAGTGGTGGAGCTGTATTTGCATTTGAGCGTATATTCTTAATCACTTTGCCTCTGAGGGAAGGTGAGGGAGGGCATGGACTAGAGAAGCAACTGGCCTCTTATTAAAAGAAACATGGAATTACCAAGGGTTACCAGTGGAAGAAGAAGGGAATGTTCATGGCCGTGGGCTTGACCAGTTCCTTAGGGTTCTTTCACCTTGATGACCGGTTAACCCCTTCCTCTGGACCCTGGGGAATACTGCCTCCCTGTTAAGGTTCTGGTCCCATGCTTGACCAAAAAACTCCTGGTGGGCTCCCCTCCAGCACTCCTGCCCGTGCTAAAAAAGACCCCATGTTTACTGGTATGTGGGGTATCTTCGCCACTTGAGTTGACAGGAGCCAATTCAAGGCAGTAAACAGCCTGGATTCAAAAAGCCACTTGGAATTGGAGGGTGACCCCAACAGTGTAATATGTGAAAAGATTACAAAAACTTTTTTTTCAATTTTCTAAAACTTGCTTTTACTTTTAACTGATGTTTCCCTTTTAATGTCTTCAATTGCAAAGCCAAAAAAACTCTAGTTTTGGAAAATGTGCTGTGAAAGGCTTAATATGAATGATGCAGTCCTTAACTAGCTCTCAGTTCATTTCTTACACAGAAGGAGTCACTTGAATCTTCTCAGGGGCCTGGTTCCAAGCTTCTGTTCACTGTCACTCTCTCGG
This sequence comes from Cabassous unicinctus, assembly GCA_029593785.1. Classification (NCBI taxonomy): domain Eukaryota; kingdom Metazoa; phylum Chordata; class Mammalia; order Cingulata; family Chlamyphoridae; genus Cabassous; species Cabassous unicinctus. The sequence continues at coordinate 60,440 of JAQZBX010001780.1, read as the reverse complement.
CATTTGGGAGTGGACGAAGTCCAGGCATCAAGTGGCTTAAAAAAAATTGCCTTGCTTTAAATCACTCCACCCCTTTGAATTGTAAGCCCCTCAAGGACAATGATATTCTTTATCTCTAGGCTAGCATTTAGCACAGTGGGTGGCACTAAACAGGGACTTCATAAATGTTTGGTAAATTTATTGAATGACTTATTGAGCACATTACTTTATTCACCATAAAAACTAATGGAATGGAAAGGTGTTTTAAAAATGCATGGGTAGTAGGAAAGGCAATGGAAAGTGCATCTGATGTGTGAGGTAGTGGTTAAGAGCCTGGAACTTAAGGTCAAATGGACCAGGCTTTTACATCACAGTTCTACCAATTACTAGTGGTGTGAGCTTGCAGAAGACACTTAATCATTCTGAGCCTCTGCTTACCTTGTTTATAAATTACTGATAACAGCACCTATGTCATAGGCTTATTAAGATTAAATAAGCTCTAACTTCTGGGAAATGGCAGACTAGAAAGACACTAGACTCTTTTCTCCCAGAAAAATAGCTAGAGGACAGGCAGAAATAGCCTGGAAAAAAATGTTTTAGGGTTTAGGACACCAGGGGAAGGCTGGACACTGCCCAGAAGAGAGGGGAGCAAAGAAAAAAAAATCGTGACAGCAAAACTGTGAATTAAAAGCGACAGCTGCAACTGCTGTTATTTTCCCCTACCCTAGAGACGTTCTTGAATTCTCAAGCCTTGGGACCAGTGGCTAAAGACAAAGGAGGTCCCAGGGATCCTTCTCCCCAGAAAAGGGGAGAGAGAAGGACACAGCCTAAGGCTGAATTAGCTTTTGACCCACAAACTTGGTCTGCTCTGTCCCACTAGCCCTTCCAGGCTGGATGGGGCAGCATGTTGTTTGCCTTGGTAGCCTGCACTGGACTAAAGAGATCCAACCCTCTCAATCTCCCTCTCTACTGACCAGGGCTGGTTGTTGAAGACCAGAGGGGAGTGGAATTAGTTCTTACAGGGAAGAAGGAGAGGGCTGCAAGCAAAGGTTGGAGAACTGCCTCTGAGAAAGTTTGAATTAGGAGGCTCTTAGCCTCCAGGCAGGATCTTCTATCACATTGATCTGGTCTGTGTTGCAGCAAACACACTTCCACCAGGCTTTGAACTGAGAGCACTGCCAAAGAGTGTCATCTGCTGGTGGACCAAAGAAGTGCATGTGAAGAAATTAAAAGTAAATAAGAGAAGATTTTTCTAGCCTTTACAGCCTCCCTCCACAAGGGCATTAGAAGCGGGTCTGCAACCCATTACTGGGTCCAAGGTAGATTTGAGCACCTAACAGGGACAATCCTAAAGACCCAGAACAGGTTGAACCAAGAATCAAAGAACAATAGTAACACACAGCCTCCCACCACTAAATCCCTACACAAGAGAGAGGAATTGAGCATCTGAGTAAATTCACCATCATAATCAGATGCCTAGACATCAGCAAAAAATTATAAGCCATACTAAGAAAATGGAAGAAATGGCTCAAGCAAAAGAATATATCAAAGCCCCAGATGAGACACAGGATTTGAGACAAATAATGAGATTCACATAAATTTTGAAAATCAAATAAATGAGTTGAAAGATAATACAGCTAAAGAGATAAAGGCCATCAAGAATACACTGAATGAGCACAAAGAAGAATTTGAAAACCTGAATAGAAAAGTAACAGTGCTCACAGGAATGAAAGACACGATAGGTAAGAGAAAAAACACATTAGAGGCATACAATAGCAGACTCAAAATGATAGAAGAAAGAGTAAGTGGTTCAGAAGACAGAACAGCTGAAATTGAAGAGAGAAAAGAACACAGAGAAAATAGAATGGAAAAAATTGAACAGGGGCTCAGGGAGTTGAATGATAACACAAAATGCAACAACATACGTGTCATGGGAGTTCCAGAAGGAGAAGAGAAGGGAAAAGAGGCAGGAAGAGTATATGAGGAAATAAATGGCTGAAAATTTCCCAACTCTTTGAAAGAAGTGAACTTACGTGTCCAAGAAGCACAGCATACCCCAATCAGAATAAATTCGAATAGACCTACTCCAAGACAAATAATGCTCAGAATGTTAAACATCAAAGATAAAGAGAAAATTCTCAGAGCAGCAAGGGAGAAGCAAACCATCATGTACAAGGGATGCACAGTAAGACTTAATGTGGATTTCTCATCAGAAACTATGGAGTTGAGAAGACAGTGGTATGATACAATTAGGATACTGAAAGAGAAAAGCTGCCATCCGAGAATTCTTTATCCAGCAAAATTGTCTTTCAAATATGAAGGTGAAAAAAAAAATGAAGGTGAGTTTAAAATATTTACTAACAAACAGAAACTAAGAGAATCTGTAAAAAAGAATCCACCATTGCAGGAAATATTAAAGGGAGCTTTACAGCTTGAAAGTAAAAGACAGGAGAGAGAGGCTTGGAGGAGAGTATAGAAGAAAGAATAGCAGAAAGGATAACCAAAAGAGTAAAAAGACAGATGAAAATAAGATATGACATATGAAAACCAAGGAATAAAATGTTGAAAGTAAATAATGCATTTACAGTAATATCATTGAATGTGAGTGGATTAAACTTCCCAATCAAAAGATAGGCTGACAGAATGGATAAAAATCATGAGCATTTCATATGCTTCCTACAAGTGACTCACCTTAGACTCAGGGATACAAGCCAGCTGAAAGTAAAAGGTTGGAAAAAGATACAGCAGTAACCAAAAAAGAGCAGGGATAGCTATATTAATATCAGACAAAATAGATTTTAAATGCAAAAAAGTCATAAGGGATTCAGAAAGGCCATTATGTATTAATAAAAGTGATAATCCACCAGAAAGAAGTAACAGTCGTAAATATCTGTGTACCTAACCAGGGTGCCCCAAAATACATAAGGCAAACTCTGGCAAAACTAAAGGAGAAATAGACATCTCTACAATAGTAGTTGGAGACTTAACCCAACACACATCATTAGAACAACTAGACAGAAGAACAACAAGGAAACAGAAATTGAACGATATGATAAACTAGCTAGACCTAACAGACAAATACAGAAGGTTGCAACCAAACTCAGTGGGTTATACATTCTTCTCAATTGCTCATAGATCTTTCTTCAGGAGAGACCACAAGTTAGGTCACAGTGCAGGTCTCGATAAATATAAAAAGATTGAAATTATACAAAGCACCTTCTCAGATCATAATGGAATGAAACAGGAAATCAGTAATACATCAGAAAGAGGTAAATTCACAAAGGTGTGGAGGCTAAACAGCATACTCTCAGTGTATCAAAGAAGAAATTGTAAGTGAAATTAATATATTGATACGAGTGAAAACAAGTACGCAACTTATCAAAACTTAAGGGAACGGCAGTGCTGAGAGGGAAATTTATAGCCTTGAACGCTAAAAAGAAGAGCTAAACCCAAAGATTTAAGTGAATAACTAGAGAAACTAGAAAAAGAACAGCAAACCATTCCCAAAGCAAACAAAAGAAAAGAAATAATAAAGATTAGAGCAGAAATAAATGACATTGAGAACAACAACAAAAAAAAAAAAATAGAGAAAATCAACAAAATCAAAGGCTGGTTCTTTGAGAAGATCAATAAAATTGACAAACCCTTAGCTAGACTGACAAAGAAAAAGAGAAGATGCAAATAAATAAAATCTGAAATGAAAGGGGGGAAGTTACAACTGACCCCACAGAAATAAAAAGGATTATAAGAGGATATTATGAGAAACTGTATGTCAACAAACTAAGACAACCTAGATGAAATGGACAAATTCCTAGAAATGTACAACCTAAACTGACACTACAAAAAATACAAGAACTTAGCAAACCAATCGTATTTAAAGAGATTGAACCTGTCATCAAAAATCTCCCAAAAAAGAAAAGTCCAGGACCAGATGGCTTCACAGGTGAATTCTACCAAGCAGTTCAGAAGAATTAACACCAATCCTGTTTAAACTCTTCCAAAACATTGAAGAGGATGGAAAATTACCCAACACATTTTTTGAAGCCATCATCAAACTAATACCAAAGCCAGATCAAGACACTACAAGAAAAGAATAACAGACCAATCTCTCTAATGAACATTGACAAAAAAATTCTCAACAAAATACTTGCAAATAGACTCTAACAGGATATTAAAAGACTTATACACCATGACCAAGTAGGATTTATTCCTGGTTTGCAAGGGTGGTTCAACATAAGAAAATTAATGTAATATACCACATTAACAAATTGAAGGGAAAAAACCACATGATTATCTAGATCAAGGCGGAAAAGACATTTAACAAAATCCAATATCCTTTCTTGGTAAAAACACTTCAAAAGATAGGAATAGCAGAATAATTCCTCAATATGATAAAGGGCATATATGAAAAACCCACAGCCAATATTGTACTCAGTGGGGAAAAATTGAAAGCTTTCCCTCTAAAATCGGGAACAAGACAAGGATGCCCACTGTCACCATTGTTATTCAACATTGTGCTTGAAGTTCTAGCTAGAGCATTTAGACAAGAACAAAAAAAAGGCATCCAAATAGGAAAAGGGGAAATAAAACTCTCACTCTTTGTGTATGACATGATCCTATATTTAGAAAATTCTGAAATGTCTACAACAAAGCTACCTGAGCTAATAAACAAGTTCAGCAAAGTGGCAGGATACAAGATCAACCTGCGAAAACCTGTAGGTTTCTGTATGCTAATATTGAACAATCTGAGGAGGAAATAAGGGGAAAAAATTCAATTTACAATAGCAACAAAAAGACTTCATACCAAGGAATCAATTTAACCAAAGGAACAGGACCTACATGCAGAAAACTACAAAAAATGCTAAAAGAAATCAATGAACACCTAAACAAATGGAAAAAAACATTGTGTTCATGGATTAGAAGACTAATTATCATGGAGATGTCAGTCTTACCCAAACTGATTTATAGATTCAATCCAATATCAATCTGTTTCCCAACAGAAATAGAAAAGGCAATTACCAAATTCATAGACAAAAGCATTCTTAAAAAAGAAGAGCAATGTGGGAGGAATTTCACTGCCTGACCTTGAAACACATTACATAGCTACAGTGGTCGAAACAGCATGGTATTGGCATAAAGATAGACACATCGATCAGTAGAATAGAATTGAGAGTCCAGATAAACCCTCACCTCTACAGCCAACTATTTTTCAATAAACCTCCCAAAGCCATGTTAATGGGAAAAAACAATCTCTTCAGCAAATGGTGCTGGGAGAACTGGATATCTATAACCAAAAGAATGAAAGAGGACCCCTATCTCACTCCCTATATAAATCAAATTAAAATTGATCAAAAACCTAAATATGAAAGCCAGGACCATAAAACTACTGAAGAAAATGTAGGGAAACATCTTCAAGCTCTTATGGTAGGTGGTGGTTCCTTGGACCTTACACCTAAAGCATGAGCAACAAAATAAAAAAATAGATAAATGGGACCTCCTCAAAATTAAACACTTTTGCACCTCAAAGGACTTTGTCAAAAGGGTGAAAAGGCATCTGACTTAATTGTAGAAAATATTTAAATCACATATCTCATAAGGGTTTAATATCCATCATATATTAAGAGATGCTACCACATAACAATAAAAAGACAAACGACCCAATTTAAAAAAAAAATGAGCAAAAGACTTGAATAGACATTTGTCCAAACAAGAAATACAAATGGCAAAAAAAACCACATAACAGTGTTCAATTTCACTAGCGATTAGGGAAATGCAAATCAAAGCTACAATGAGAGATTATTTCACACCTATTAGAATGACCACTATGAAAAAGAGAGCTACAAGTGTTGGAGAGGATGTGGAGAGATAGGAACACTTATTCACTGTTGGTTGGAATGCACAATGGTACAGCCACTGTGGAGGACTGTTTGGCAGTTCCTAAAGAAGTTGAATATAGTCTTGCCACGTGACCCATCAATACCACCACTGGGTATATACCCAGAAGAACTGAGCAGTGACATGAACAGACATCTGCATACCAATGTTCATAGCAGCCTTATTCACGATTGCCAAAATTTGGAAACAACCCAGGTTTGCATCAGCTGATGAATGGATAAAGAAACAATGGTGTATCACACGATGGAATATTATGCAGCTATAGGAAGAAATAAGTCGTAAAGCATTTGACAACATGGAAGAACCTGGAGGGCATTATGTTGAGTGAAGCAAGACAGACACAAAACAACAAATATGGTATTATTGCATTACCATGAACTAAATATATTGTTTAATCTCATGGAGTTAATAACTTGAATATGGATCACCAAAAAATAGAATGAGGGTAGAGAATGGAAAGCTGAGGGTTAACTTGTGCAGTATTGGTTTAAGAAAAAGTGTGTTAGTCTTTGGAAATGAACAGAAATGGTGAAAGCACAAAAATGTTTGTAATTAGCAGTTCTGTTATGGGAGAATCACAGTGGTTTAAAGGAAAAGTCTAAAGTCAAGTATATTACTAAAAGGAAATCTAAAAAATGTAACATGGTGCTGTATTGCTTAGTAAAACCACATGTGAAATATGAATATGGGTAAAATTGCATAATAAGATTGTTTTTCTTTGACACTGAACAAATGTGTGTTAGTACTACAAGATGTTACTATCAGACAAAAAAAAACATGCAAGTGAAAGAAAACAGACACAAAGTACTACATGTTGTATGATTTCATTTATATAAAATGTAAGTATACATCAATTTATAAAGATGAGATGAAATTAGTGATTATGTAGGGTTGGGAATGGATAGAGGGATTGAGAGGTGACTGATAAGGCTTGTGGAGTTTTTCTTTTTGGAGTAATGAAATTGTTCTAAAATTTTTTTTGTGGCGGTGAATGCACCTTGTGATTATACTAAAAGCCACTGGTTATACACATATGGTATGTGAATATATCTCAATAAAACAGGTTAAAAATAAATAAATGTACAAGGACAGCCAGAAATAGCAGCTATGGACAGCAGGGGAAGCATAGAGAGATTGGGAGGTTAAGAATGTTCTTGGTTGTTTGTGTGTTTGTTTATTGTTATTACTGAAATAATGAAAATGCTCTAAGAATGATTGAAGTGATGAATGCACAACTATGTGATTATACCAAATACCACTGATTGTACACTTTGGATAAATTTTATGCTTTATTAATATGTATCAATAAAACTGAATTGTTTTAAAAAGATTAAACAAGATATTGTATGCAATGTGCTTAGCAGAGTGTCTGTACTTAAAAAGGGGGCTCTCCTCCCAGCAGTAAGTAAAACACATCAGATTTGGTTACCTTTCAAAAGAAACAGGATGCAGAACTTGATTGTACACCCTGTAAAGAAAAAGGTTCGTGTGCCAGTGTGGTATACTACTGAATACTTTGCAATTACCTGGATCAGATGCAGGTTCACCAGGGTATGAGTGGCATTCCTGGAAATGTTGGTCCTACAGAATTCAGATGTCTGGAAAACTCTTTATTTTATAGAAAACATATAGAATCAGGATCATATTTCAAACCTTTTATAGCAAGGGGCAAAATGCTTAGGAGACAATAGTTTGTATATACCATGATCATAATCAAATGATATAAAGAAATATTAGAAGGAAATGCAACAAAATAGTAAGAGGTTGTGTTAGGGTGGTTATGTTTGGGTCAGGATCTTTTGCTTTATTTTCAAATGTTTAATTCTAGGGTTCTATTTCTTTTATAATTTAAAAAAATTAAAAAAAGAATGAATCAGTTAAATAATTTAAAAACATGCAACTATACTCTTTCTATGAGATGAAAAAGGGATTCTTGTAAAAAAAATTAATACTTGAACAAGTGCTTCTGAATTGTTTGGTTCTAATTGCTTTTCCAATTGTTTTCTACAAAAAAAACCACTGTTTTCTGTTGCTGAAAAATTAATAAAACTAGTGGAAACACATTGAAAAGTTGTGAGTTTGAGAATTTGATACAAAATGAAAACTTTCCTCTTTTGCAGTAACATGATAGGATAAAGTATTAATGGACTATCAAAAGTCAAACTTGTCTAAATAAAAAAAAATAGCATTAGCTCTTCAGATGGGCATCAAAGAGGTGTATCAAGATATATCCATTTTTAGGTTACAGTCATTTTATGGATTACGATGTGAAGTAATGCTAAAGGGTACAGTAAAGTGCTTTCTCAAATGTCCAATAGAAACAGTTAAGCTACGAGCTGAGCATATTCATAGTAAATTTCCCTTTTGGAAACTCTGTGCCAGACTGTGCAGATGGGGCAACAGTCGTGAGTGGCAGGCACTCCAAGGTACATTCACACATGGTTTTATTCACTGTGAACATTTTGTGGAGGGGTGGGGGTGGGAGTGGGAGCTGTCTCCCTGCTTAAATGAAATTCTTACATAATCAGTACAAAGTATAAATTATATTTAAAGTGGTGCGATGAATTCATAGTACTTGGTGCTGCAGTAACAGTTGTAGAGGCTGGTGTTTCTCAGAGTATATTCTTAAGCCATTATCTGCCAGAAATGCACATTCCAGGGCTCCTTCAGAACTTCAGAATCAACATATTTGGGAGCAGAACTTGTAAATCTGCACTTTAAATAAGTGCCTCGATCAATGTACAGCAGTTTTTTTGAGAACCCTTTATTACAGTGGGAACATTTTGCAAAGATTGTCATCAGAATTGAAAATATTTTTAAGTCCAAAGAATTCAAATTTATGGTGAAAATCAGAGAGCAAAGCTGACTTATTTTGGCGGATATGCTTTTACTCATATGAAGGAGATTTGAGACTTCAAGCCACTCTGAATAGTGTCTTTAGTTTGTACAGTAAAGTCAGTTTTTGAATTTTGAGGGCACATGTGAGAATAATTACACAGTGTTCCTGCTGTTTTTCTGAATTCTCCAATTCATCAGAGTCGATTAGGAGCAGCGTCATAAGTATTACTTTCAAGTGTTTTCTTAATATCCCTAAGAAGAAAATCACATTTGGGAAATGTGTTGTCATTCGTGAATTTATGAAGCAATAAATATGAAGGAAATCACCAAATTTGGAGGAAAAGGGATGGAGGGAGAGACTCACATGACCTCACATTGAGGATTCTAATCAATCTGTAATTCAATAAGTATAATATAATTTATTTTGGACTAAAAGTAAAGGCAATACCAGTTCTCCACAAAAAGGCAATGATAGTTTGATTAGGGTCTTCCACCCATATATTTACTTGAAGCAGCATTTTTGGCTTTTGGAATAATGAAATCAGAGCCCCGAGAAGTGAATTTGTGTGTGGTGGTATTCTGAATTCCCATTATATTGTTATCTTTAAGGAGCAAAGCACCAGGGCTTGAGAGAAACAGTCACTTTGATTATCTTAAAATTTAAGTGACTTTAAAATTATTTCACATAACATTTATGTTTAAATATAATTTCTTAGTCATTTGTGTAGATTTCAGTGATAGAAGAAATGAATGAAATGGGATTTAAAATGTTTTAACCTCTACCTAGTAAAGAATATTATATGCATTTATGTCTATATATAATTTCAGTGATCCTGGACACGATCATTTTTTTCCAGTTGAAGTGTTGTTTGGGGTGGAAAGCATTTGTCTATTATTTATTCACCGAGTTTTGCTGCTCTTTAGGGAGTCCGTGGCTCTGCCTCCATTGCTGTCTCCCCCTGATAACGGTGGGACTGCTTCCCTGAGGAGGTTTGAGTGAGGGAACAGGAATGTGGACCCAACACATCCTCCAGGGAAGCCACACTTTCTTTCCAGCCCTGAGCAGAAGCACATGGTGAACTGCATTTTTGTTTTTCAACTCTTGGGCATGCTCACACCTGCGGAGTGGTCTTGGAATTGTAATAGCAACACTGTTAGAGGTGATTTCTTTATCCTCCTTATAATGCCTGAAATCTCCCTTCCAGCACAGTGATCCATGAGCTCCCATGACCCTGGCACTCACTTTATTTTCCTTACTAGGACTTTCCAGAGCCACTCTTGGGTCACCCTTTGCCTTTCCTGGCAGCTGGTTTCACTCTGAATTTAATGAGGGAGTTGAGCCGAGCCTCCAGGGAAGGGTTTCCCCCTGTGGCACCCCTTTGGAAGGGACTCACTGCTTGTCCTTGTCAAATGAGTAAATACTGCCTGGGGTGAATCCAAGCTGTGGCTCAGGGGCACATTCCTGAACCAGGCTGCCCCTGCCTTCTCTTCTTCTACTTTGGTGGAACCAGCAATGCACCAGGAAGGTATTTTAAATCACGCCTATATGTAACTTTTGGAGTCACTGGGATTTTCTGTCCCCTATCCATTGGTTGGATGCAACAATTTAGCAGAGCCTGTTGGCAAACTTGTTTAGTCATCCTGGATTTCAGGCCACCCAAATTCCCACTGCATCTGATTCTCCCCATTTAAATTTGCCGGTTAGTTTTTAGAGCTGTGATATTAGCAGATGGGAATTTGAAATTCTTTGTTATAAGGCTGAGTTCAAGTATTTTGTATTTCTGTTTTTAGTAAGATTTTTAAGCCCCTATATTAGTTTTCTTTTCTAAAAGCTAGTGTGTATTTACCTAGACTTTATACATTTTTACAGAAGGAAAAAAAAACTTTTTTGTACTTTTATTAAACAGAGAGGAAGGAGGCCTACAATTGTATGCTTCTTAAGCTGGGTTTCCTTCAGTAGTGTGATATATTCACCAAACTCCACAAATTCTGAAGCTCCCTTTAAGAAGATTGGGAACCAACCCGAATTCTAAAGTTACATTTTCTGAAGAATTCTTATTGCATACTTTAAAAAGGGGGTGTGTGGGGAGGTTCTTGTATAGGACCTTTATCCTTTTTTTTTTTTTTTTATTAAAGATTTATTTTTATTTATCCCCCCCTTGCTGCTTGTGCTCATTGTGTCCATTTACTGTGCATTTTTCTGTGTCTGCTTGTCTCCTTTTGTTGCATCATCTTGCTCACCACACCATGCGGGCTGGCTTGCCTTCACCAGGAGGCCCTGGGAATTGAACCCGGAGCCTCCCGTATGGTAAATGGGAGCCCAACCAATTGAGCCACAGCCGCTTCCCAGGACCTTTATCCTTTTGGCCATCTCTGCAGTCAGCTTAAAATACTCTCTGTTAGAACCTTTGGTTCTGATTTCCAGATATACAAGACATATTGTAAATTTAAACAGTGAGAGGATCTGCTATTCAATGCCTTGTGCTTAATGAATTTTGATTGAATGAATTAATAAGTTCAGAAGCAGCAAAGGGCATTTGATTGTGGACCTGCCTTAAATTAATCGTTTTTTTTTTTTTTAAAGGAGAAAACATTTATTCCCCAATTTAGTATTTGTAGATAAGATTTTTGTTTTAGAGACATTTGGACTTAAAGTAAATGTTATGAAACCTTAAATTTGATTTTCTAGTGCTCCTTTTGGGGGGGGGGCACAAAATGCCGTGATTACACTTCTAAAAGCAGGTGGAATGATAGTTTAGTGCCCTTGGGACTTACAAATACCATGTGTACAGTTAGTACAGCTAGACATTAGATGCCTGTCTCCAGGGAGCTTAACACCTAGAAAGCACAGCAGGACCACAGACAAACACAGTAACTGAAAAGTCTGATAACTTGCTTTTCCCAATTTGTACTGTTGGGGACTTGGTAGGGTGGGGCTTCTTTTTGCTTCAGGGAGGATTTGGGCCAAGACCGTATATTTTCTTATCTCAGTGCTTTGTTTAGGACTTCAAAGCTCAAAATATTTGGAAACTGTGGTCCTTCCCATCCCTGAAATTCTATCATGCTTTGAGTCCTTTTGGCCACAAGAAAACCTTCTTAAAGATAGACTACAGTGCGCTTCTCTTTTTTGTTGTTTTGTGGACAGCCAAGGGTGGCACTGTGGCTCTTCAACCTGCGAAGTTCTGGGTAAGTGTGGGGTGCTGGGTGGGCCCACCACAAAGTTTGTGTTGTGAGTTTTCCCTGCTCAAAGCAAAAAGTCTTCATTCCTGGCAGTGCCCTCCCCTCTTTCATGTAGGAGCTAGCAAAAGGTTGTTACAGTAGAACAGTGTCTAACTAGCTTTTATTAACGGGGATTTCCACCCACCCGTGACTCTCCTCACCCTTTACTTTTGGCATTAGAAAGAGACAAATGGGCAATAAACCAGGAATGTCAGTACTTGAGCTCTTACTGTGGGCCAAGCACTGTGTGGCTCCAGTAATCCTCACAACAGGGAAGTCAGTGCTCTCTTAGTCCCTATTTTACATGTGGGGAAACTGAGGCTTGGAACATTTGAGTCTAAGCACTTAAAACTGGCTGAGAGGGTTGGGGTGTGAGAGATTTATTTATTCTCTCCACCAGTGTCTCTCTCTCTTTCTCTCTCTGGGACTCTTCCCAGGCAGTATCCTACACCAACTGTAATTCAATACATAGCTCTTTTCTTCTAACATCTTGTTACAGTTATATAAGCTGTGAATTGATTAAAGACAAGGTGAGTTTGTGTTGAGAATTGTTCTCTTTAACAGTTATTAGCTTAGAAACGATCTCTTAAACATCCCTGAATCCATTCCCTTGAATTCTATTTTTGGTTGATGTTGTATTGTTTCTAGTTAGTAAAGCTTTGCATGCTAAAGGAATTTTTGACATCTCTTACTTTCTCATAATTTTATCTTGTCAGCTGCTAAGGCATTTGGGCAGAAAAAAAAGCTTAGCTGTGGGCAGGAGTGGCAGAATGAGATTTAAGGAATAAGCTCGGGAAATCAAATTCTCTTTGAGCAGTTTTTGCTACAAATAAGCAAGAGAAGATAAATACAGAAATTGTCACCTGCGGCAGCCATAGTTCAAGGCCTCCACAGCAAAACGGGCAAAGCGAGTTTGCTGAGAGCTCGTCTCCTGGGCAGAGAGGGTATATATAGTTGAGGGGATTTAAAAAAAAATTTTTGGTCTAATAAAAAGCTTACTGAGCATCACCGCCCCCTCCTTAGATTGGTCTCAGCTCACACAAGCAGCCAGCCCACATTCTCCTTGCCTCCACCTCTGTAGTTCCCCCTGCTTGCCTTAGCCAGGTTAGTCTTGAATTATAAAAATTCTCTTCTAAAGAATTTACCTTGGATTCCCAATGCCACTTGCCTGGCATTCCAGGCCCTTTGGTAGTCTGTGCACCCTGTCTACCCAATGTTATTTCCATATACTATTCAATACAAGCCCTTTCCATCAGCCAAGCTGTACTTCTGACTGTTCTGTGTACATTTTGTGCTGTGTACTAAGCCCTACTTATATGGAAACTACCTTGGCAACCCTAGATTAGGCTCTTTGTGAGAGAACAGCTTGTTAATAGCTGAAGACCCAGAAGAGAACACACTTTATATGTAAATCAAGTGGTAGCATCGATGAGAATGAACAGTGGGGAGGAAGAGTAGCCTGGTGGCTTTGCTTCTTATGGAGGGTTGCTGTAGAGGGCATTGCGCTGTTGGGGAAGCACAGGCCATGTGACTTCACGAGAGAGAGGAGGCAGGTTCTGTGAGCTCTCGAAGAAGAGCTGACAGAGACTGTTCTTCTAATGAGCTTGAGAAGACCAGCCTCCCTGTGGTTGAAAAGGAGGAGCATCTGCTGCTGCTCAGAGAAATCAGCCAAAGAGGAGTGGGGATGAGCCTCCCCCTTGGGTGCTGCTCTCGCCCCACTACTGCTAACGTTTGCTGAGTGTTTGTTGTTCGAGCTCATATAACCCTCCCATGACCCCAGGGGGGTGCTGGCCGTCAGTATCCCCACTTCAGCTGAGGAAACTGAGGCTTAGCAAGTTTCACTGACTAACCCAGGCCACACGTCTAAGTGCAGCACAGCAACTCCAATCCAATCTGCACGTTTTTAAAGGTGTGTGTGGGTTGGGGGGTGTTGGCAGGTGTCATCATTTCCTAAAGGCTGCTAGAAACTGACTATGTGAACTTACTCAGTTTTAACTTTCCCTAATGAACACGTTCTCTAGAAAAGGGTGGTTTTGTCAACCTGCCGCCAGGCCTTTCTTGGGTAAACCTTGAAGCTTGGTGACTCTTAGCAGGCATGTTCCGACTGCGGAGGTCAGTCCATAGATATGCTTCCGTGCTGTCTGTAGTGATTTATCCACGTTTCAAGGGGATTAGTCTCCTCTTCCCAACTAAAGTCTCTGAGGGCAGTCACCATCTCTTATCTTGGTTGATGTTTGACTCTTCTATTACCACAGCTGGATAGAAATCCCCCTCCCCCCAGGCTTATTCATCTCTCTCTTTTTTTTTTAGGTCTGCATATTCTCTTGAACCACCTTCATAGAAGAGTGTCTTGCCTCAGGCAGGCACTGTTTGGGCCTCCTTGGGCAAGGCTGGGTAGTAGAGTATGAAGAACTTGGGCTTTGGCTCCAGAGAACTAGGTTTCAATGTCAGCTTTCCTACTTGTTTCTGTAAGACTATTCAACAAATCTTTTTAACTTTGAGGATCAGCTTCTCCATTAATAAAAAATGGATATAGAAACTTTGGAAGGTGTTCTTGAAGCTTGGCAGTGAGATATGTAATGTGGCTGGTTCACAGCCAGTACTTTGGGAGTGAAGAGATGGTTCATCTCTCTGTCCTACGCCATGAGCATGGTGCCTTGCACAGAACGCACGCCTAGTAAATGAGTCTTGATAATAATGTTTTGGTATCTTGAGACCTAAGCCTAAAGAGAGAGCAACTCTGAGGTCTTTTAAAACACGATGCCTTCATCAAGAGTGTCCTTTATTGCCTGACTTTGCTTAGGTAGGTAGGGCCAGAGCCGATTTCTTGGTTCTCAGATTTCTACTTCATTTTGTAAAGACCAACCTTCTGTACATATAAGTCCTGGTAGTATCTACCTCACGATCAGCTGTGTGTGATTATATTCATCAATCTGTTGAAACAATGAACAAAAGATAAAAGGATAGACTACCATCTTCTCTGATAGAATACTTTGCCTTTCTATAATGCATTCCATTTCTGTAATATGTACAAAGTTCTTTTAAGATCTTAAAAACAACTCAGCAAAATAGATATTACTAGTTCCTTTTTATGGATGAGTAAACTCAGGCTGAGAAATTAAGGGATTTCCCAGTTTGCACAGTCCCAGAAAAGTTCAGATTCAAACCCAGTTCTTCTGACCCTGGCTTTTTGTTTGTTTTTCAGCAGCCACCCAAGATACATAACAGCTAAAGTCAGAAAAGCGTATACCAGATACCAGCTGAGCCAGGCTCCTTCTTTGCCCATAAGCATTTATTCTGATATGCATATATCAATATATAAATATACTAGATGCCAAACTATTTCCAGATAGCCTCGTCTGAGAGACCACATAGGTTTTTAAGAGTACTTTTATTGAATGCTTGCTATGAGCTTGGTAATACGTTGAATATTTTAGTGGCATTATCTTAGTTTGAAGAACACCCATTTTAGAAACTTGCATTATGTTCTCAAATGCTTGGATCAGCTTTTATATCTGATATACGTGAAGATTGCTTAAAATTAGTGCAAAAGAAAATTAAGAACAGAGAAAAACGGCTAATATAAATATTAATATAATTTGAATAATGGAAGCTGAAGGTCTAACATTGACTACAGGTAGGAACTAATGATCTGGAATGGCCCTCAGCATCCACGGATCAAGTTCAGGGGTTATTGATTTTGTGCTTATATGTGTTTCACCTCAGTTTATTAAACAAATGCTGCTACCGAGAAGAGAGGGTTTCGCAGAAAAGGATAATGTTTTCTGTGTTTCATATTGGCTTTTTAGTAGGTTGGTACATTTTCAGTGAAATTTCAAAACTTCTTAAGGAAAACAAGCCATTCCTGAATAAGCCAGTCTTATGAATTGGGGTATTTAAGTTATGTATTTGCAAAAGACCCAAAGTCTTTTTTTTTGAATGCAACTTCTGTTCCCTCATTTCTGAGCAAGGTATGGGGCCTATATTGCAGACGTCTGTATAATATATGATGTGCTAAACATGCAGCCTTAGGAATTTTGTGGTTAAAGAAAAACAACACTTGAGAGAGAACTGTGGATTGTCTGTTAAGAGTGGACACCCCTCCTGCCATATCAAACCTACCCTTCTTCCCCTGTCTCAAGGTCTAGCAAATTCCTTTTCAGTTTTTTCAGATTTTTTTCTCTGGCTCATACAGTAACTTCTTGTTCTCGTTTGCCTATATCATGGCCTGTAGCTCAACCTTGACTCTCCAGAGAATTTAAAATGCTTTAGTTTGTGCTCTCTCGACAGGTAGATATTGTTTAGTGACTACTCCAGAAGAGAGGTATCATCCATATCCTGGCCTGGCCTTTTCTTATTTTGAGGTTATGTGTTTACAGTTTAAATAGAGCTAAGATGTTTTGCTTTTATCTAATGACCTTGGGAATCTGCCTTTAAAAAATTATCTAGATTGTCTAAGTGGAGGTTTCCAATTTACTGGATGCTGTAATTGGACAGCTTTGTTTTGGTTCTGTAGACATACCCATATTTGGGAAACACAAACGGGCCAGTTTTGCCCTAAAGACTTGTCTTGGTTAACAATGCATGTTTAAGAAACCCTGTGTACCCAGAGTTACACATATAAAGAATGTGAGAAGGAGCTCAGGGCTCTGGAATGCCCTGAAGTTGAGTCGGGAGCAGGGAATTGGCAGTGAGCAGGTCTAGGGAGCACGGAGGGTGCTTTGTGTGTTGTCACCTGGCAGCTCCTGCTGACTATTTTAAGATCAAATGTTTTGGTGCAATTACTTCTTTAGGAAATCTGGCAGAACATTCGAGTCGTTTTATTCCCCCTACCCCTTGTCCTCATAAGGAACTGCATGGGAGTAGTTTGGCTTCATAGTCACTGGCAATTAATGCTGGAATTCCACTTTTGGGGCATTTGCCAGTAGTCCCATGGAAGAGTGAGTCATGTGGGGCTGCCATGTTCTGCTGAAAAAGATGGTTAATGGCATTTATTAGCTTATCTCCTAGAATTTTCTCTTGAAAGTTCTAAAAATTGCACAATTGCATATCAAATGCCAAGTATGAGCTAAATAAATTAATTTGCTTTTTAAAAAAGAAATGTTATAGCCACATTATAAACAGTTTGGAAAATAGATTTAAGGAAAAAGTTACCTATTGTTCCACCCACCCCAATCACTATGAGAATTTGATATGTTTCTTTGCAAACGTATGCATGTGTTTTGTTTTTTGCAAAATTATAATCACAGATGTCACACAGACCTATACCCTTAAAATAATCACCTAACCTTAGAATAAGTCTTTTCCCACCTTGTTTGCTCTACCCAAACATTATTGTAATAACTGTTGAATCCACCCAGTGAATATGTGGTAATATAATTAGTGCCCCTATAATTGAACACTGGAGTATTACTAGGTTTTCACCTAGAAATAGAAGCTGTGATAGATGTCTCTGTACATCTAGCTTCATTGTCATTTCAGGTTCGTTCCTTGGTCTAGATTTTCCTAAAGTACCAAGGATATGAATGTATGGCTCTTGATGCGTATTGCCAAGAAAGGTCTATAGTGTCATGGGTTGTACAGTGTCACTGGCTACATAGGAAAATGCCAGTGTCTTTGCATTTTTGCCCACATTGACTGTGAGTGATTTTAGATTTGTGGGCTAATACAAGAAGTAGAAAATGATTAATCATTATTTTAATTTCTTTAAAAAACTAAGATTTAGCGAACATGTTCTCATAGGTTTGTTTATTATTTGCATTTTCTCTTCTTGGAATTATTTTTTCACATCTTAAAGTTTTTTTTTTGTAATTAGTGTGAATACATGGTAAAATAAGGATATTAACCCACTCTATTATGTTTGCTGCAAACCAGGCATTTTAGTATATAGACGATCTTAATACATGATTATTAATTATCTCCTAAATTCTGTTGTCTGAAGCTTAAAATATGTTGCATTTATAAAGCTTGAAACTATTTTGGGGACTGTTTTTTGCTTATTGGCATTTTTGTGTGCAGAAATCAATTTTATATATTTCTTTAAGGGCTCCATTTAAGTATAAAAGGTAAAAAATGATCACAGATTTATTGGTGGTTAAAAACATTCTAGCTCCTACAAAGGGGACCCATTATCTAGATATGACCCTTCTCTGGTGTGAACCTGGGGTGAGAATGTGATGACATTAGTGGGAGCTTGGACATGGGATTTCTGAATTCTGTGCTTTTAAATAGGTCTTACTGAAATGAGTTCCTGATCTCCATGACTTTTAGTAGGGATGAAAAACAAAACTAAAAAGCCTAAGTTTTTGTTAGGCCAGTGCATCTGGTGACTGGTAGAGTTTGGGGAGATGAGGGACACGGCATCAATGGGAAGTTACTATGAAAGGAAAGGCTTAGAAATGGGAAATCTTGTCAGGATTCAGTTGGAATGCCAAATATGGTACATGTGGAGTTTAGCACTAACAGAGTATGTAGGGAGATGAGACTGGAAAAGTAATTGAGGCCTGATCTTACAGGGCCTTGAATACCATGCTGAGGAATTTGGGTTTGACTCTTTGAGGCAAGTCTTTCCCAAAATGTGACATTTGAAGTGATTTTACAAGGTTCATAGTTGAACATTTAAAAATGACAGTATTTATTTATTATTTGATTCTCTTTTTCATGCAGAATTTGTTCTTTTTCTTTCTTTGCTCCCAGAAGACTTAGGTTAGATTGCTGACATAAGCATTGTATTACATTTAAATAGAAAATGTCACCCCAAAATCCTGGGATGGCATCTAAGACAGCAGCCATGTCTGATTTATGTTTCTCTCCCCTGGGCCAAGCATTGTGCTGGGTGCATAGTAGGTGCTGAAGAAATGCTGTCTGAATCATACCATCAGGCCTGTGTTTTAGATACAGCTTTCTTTCCCAGGAACTTGACTGTCTTTTTCCCTCTTGTCCTGTATTGCCCAGCTAACCCTTCTGAGCTTGTAGCCTTGTGGATATATGTTTTCCCCATCGAAATTTGACCCAGGAACTCTTCATTGCCAAAGTCTGAACATGACAGTATGTGGGATATAGGGTGGTTCTGAGGCTTATTATAGGCTATTATAGTGGCCCTGGAATGAGGTGATGGAATAGAATGGTGATTGTGAGGATGGAAAAGAAGGGGTGGCTGGGATGCATGAGTCATGAAGGTGGAAGAATTGACAAGACAGACTGTTTACTCAGAAACATGCATGAAGGACAGGGAGTCATTCTACCAGTATTAACCAGGTGCTTGCTCTATGCTAGGTGTTAGGATACAGAGATGAGCAAGACGCTGCCCTGCGAGCAGGTGCTTACTGTCTAGTGGGTTTCGTGTATGAGGACATAGTGGGCCTGACTGGAGGGGCAGAGGCAGGGAAGGCAAGTAAGTGAGAGATGAGTAATGGACCAGCTGGTTCTGGTAGCTCATTATCAGGACGTTGCATTGCTCCAGTGAGTAATGGGGAATTACTGAAAAGTTCTCAAGGTGGAAATGACACAGTCTGTGCATTGACTGTGGAGGGCTGATCCTGATCCAGATTTCAGCATCTATTCAAGAGGCCAAAGACTGAAGATGCTCCAAGGAAGTAGAAGAGGAGGAATAGGAGAAGAAGCAGTCAGGGTGGCTTAGTAGAAAGAGTACTGGACAGGGCAGAGGGAGTCTTTTTGTCTGGGCTTAGCTTCTGCACCACTAATAAGAGGGGTGAATTAGATTTCTGGTTTACGAGCCTTTTTTTGTAGCCACAGAACTAATTTGTCAAAGGAAAGCCCAGAAAGTATAAATGAGTGAAATTAATAACAGCCCAACTGCTCTGGTTGAAGTGAGAGGTGGAGAGTGTGTGGGTCGGTGCCTACACTGTGGCCAAAGGACACTTCATGAAACCTTCAAGCAGTTGGAAAACCATGGTGTTTTAGTTCTCTAGGTTGCTGAAAGCAGACACCATAAAATAAGTTGGCTTTTAACAGCAGGAATTTATTAGCTTATGGTTTTGAGGCTAAAAAAAATGTTCAAATCAAGGCGTCATAAAGGCGATGCTTTCTTCACAAAGACCAGCTGCCAGCGATCCTTTGGTCCTCTGCCACATGGCAAGGCATATGGCAGCGTCTCTCCCTTCTGGTCTCTCCCTTTTCTTGCAGGTTTCGTTGCTTTCAGCTTCTTGCTTCCATGACCACCTCTCTCTCTCTCTATTCATCCTGTTTATAAAGGACTCCCGTAAGAAGATTACAACACACCGTGGGCCATGCCTTAACTGAAGTAACCTCATGAAAACCTACTTACAGTAGGTTTACACCCACAGGAATGGAATGGCTTTAAGAATGTGATTTTCTGGGGTACATACAGTTCCAAACCACCACACACAGCAATGGGATACATAACCTTCATGGATCCTTCTGGTTTGAATATTATAGATGAAATCCTCAAGGAAGTGAGCAAGTAAAGGGGAAGAAATGAGGACCCAGATCATGACCCTCTAGCAGAGAGGCCCTGTTCTAGAACGAGGAGCATCATGGCCCAATACAAACCAGTCCACGGTGACTTTTCAGATATCAGCACCAGAAAATGTTTGTGGGGAGGAGGAAGGAACAACTGTCTTAAATTCAGTGGAAAGGTCAGTGAGGCCCCATCCATTACAAACTGTTGGACATGGCCAGGTATGTGCACTGGAAACATTTCTGAAGGCCATTTCAAATAATTGGTTAGAACGGAAACTTCATTGGAGGGACTCCAGGAGGAAATGGGAAGACGTTGGGGGATGGCCTTTCTGATGTGTTTTCCTATTGCTCCCTCTCCAAAAACATCAGTCTTTTCACAGGAACCTTGTGCTTGTTGCATTTCCAAGCTACCAGCCATGTCATAGGATTCCAGACCGGAGTTAATATCAGGGTCACGTTTATCCTAGATTCTTTCCCTTGAAAGGAAGTGTCAGCAACTCAGTGTTTATTCTTTCCAGCTTCTTGAATTGCATTCTGCACCCTCTCCAATAATGTAGTGTACATTTGAAGAGAAGTAACAGTAATACAGGAGTAGGAGGAGAAACTGTCAAAAATTGGAGAAACATGGGTTCACTTGTGGATCAGCAAAGTATGTGAAATAAGGCCAAACATTTATTCTGGGGCTTTGTGAGCTGTCCCTACTATTTTCAATCTATTGGAAGTAGCTACAGATACATGAAGTTAAGTCCCAGATTGGATTTCAAAGCTAGACCCTAACTAGGGTTTTGTTGGAGTGGGGAGCTACCTTTCTTTTAAGCAGCTACAGAGTAGTTAAGGAGGGTCCCAGTTATCCTGAAGGTAAGACTCCAAAGTTGGGTTCAGAAGGCTAATTGGAGACAAGAGCAAAGTCCATTACTGAGTACCCACTGCATACTCAGTGCTGAGGATGGTGCAGCCATTGCCTTCCAGAAGATTACAGTCTAATGAGGAGTGGATGGGAAGCTTTGGAGGCAGGACACTGTAGTGCATAGAAGCTGAAGCCTGCTGTGTGAGAGGTTCAACCAAAGGCTCATTCTCTCCCAGGAATTTTTGCTAGACCATGAATTCATGTTGACAGGCAACCTCCCTAGTTATAGATCCCTGAACCACCCTTGTAAAGGGCCTTCTTTCCTCCCCCAACAAACAACCTCACATTTAGTTATTTGATCCTGTTTCATCTGGAAGCATGAGTATACCTTTTGCTTTTTGGTGATTATTCACTCTTTATCATCAGAACTTGGAATTATGGGATCATGGAATTAGGGACTGTGGAGAACGGTAAATTATCTGAATGTGCTCTTAACTCCGGCTGCTTCACATCTTGTTCTTCTGGGTGGAATGTCTGTGTTGATGTTGTGGTGCCTTTGACTAAGTATGGTAGGTCCCAACTGCCCGAGGCATGGAATGGTGGCTTGACCCTCCCTGGCCTGCTCTAGCTGTGACACTTGAAGAGGTTCTTACACCCCATGCTGGGATAACTGCCCACATGCAGGTGTTCTGTTTTGCCACTAGATGGTACTGTTCATCTTTTTGGCTTTAACCCAAAGGTGCTTGTCTCCTTCCGAGGGAACTTATGGGAGAAATTGCAAAGATACACCATCGCATTCTCAACTACATCAAGCTCTTTACAGCTTAGTTTTAAAATAAATATTATGTGTCAGAGCTTTTTATGTAAAATAAATTGTTTAATTGTAGTAGCCTGCATCATTTCTAAATAAACTATAAGGACTAGATTATGACTTTCAGAGCTTCCTGTCAGTGATCTTTTGGTCAGGCTTAGTTTGTACAGATTCCTGGATGCCTCCTCTCCACCCCACCTCTGAGCTCTTCAGGCTGTAGGGACAAGACCATTGCTGAGCCACTTGGAATTCAGATCCGGCTGGACTCTCTTCAGGGGAGAGGAATGAAGATTCCTCTTTGAAGGAAACCTTTGTGACAACACCCCCCATCCGCCTTGTAGAACAAGCAACTAGAAACCACCAGGAAACAACTAGAAACCACCTCTGGTCAAATCAAACTGAAAAGGAATTTATTAGCAGGATCATGAATAGTTCACAGAGTGTATGGGAGGCTGGAGAACTGCACTCAGAACAGGGGCAGGAATTCAAGGAGGCTGAGGTGGCTAGAGTGAGAGCTGAAATCAGGCCCTGGAATGGGTGTTGCTGCTGTTGCCATCCCTGGCAAGTGCTGGACACTGGGCACTGTCCTCGATGCAGCTGCCACTGCTGCCCTTATGCAGCTTTTTTTTTTTTTTTTACTTTAATTTTAAACTGCCCCTGCAACTTTGTGTCATCTGCTACAGATTCAATGGTTGCCAGGTGAGCATGTACAACTAAATCTACTACCGGAAAAGTCTCTGTATGCCGAGCCCATACTCACTTGTGTACCACCATTTTCATAACAGTTGTTAAAATATTGAAATGGTTTCATACCACTCTGGATCCATTCTTCCTCCACCTTCTCCACATCCAGCAACAAAGGGGTTAACAGCTGGCACAGTGAGGGACCTCAGTGCTGCAACTGGCATTTGTGGCAAAGTGATTGTTAAATACTTTGACTATTATTCCTGATGCTGTGCACTTCAGATCAGTAATTAAAGGTGTGGCTGACGCTTAGTAGTTTCTATACTGACAGAGAAATATAAAGTGTGCAAAAGGCTACCCACCTAGGACAGTGATTATCCATCATGAAGTATGAGTTGAGGGATCCTATTTGCTTGGTTCATAAGACATCTCCATTCATCTCTTCCCCAGCCTAAGAATGCTGTTTGGTGTGTATTTATTTTTAAAATTAGGATGAATTAAAGTCAACTATAAAAAGGGAATTGGTAAATGAATTATGGCATATTATTACAATGACATATTATACAGCCATTAAATGATGGATGTGATGACTATTTAGAAACCCAGAAATTTTTTCAAGAAATATTTCATTTAAAAACTAGAACCTGTGGCAGTTTGAAATTATTTATGAATTCCTAAAATAGAGATTATGTTTGTAAACTGGTCTGTTCCTCTGGGCGTGATACCCTTTGATTGTATTAGATTCAGCTGAGAGGTCTTTGATTAAATTATGTTAAGATTAGGGCTTTGATTCAACCACATCAGTAGGATGTAACTCAGGTTAAGTCCCTGCCCCCTTGTTGGGCTATATAAACAACACTCGCTCAAGAAGACACACAAAAAGAAAACACAGAAGAGAAAAGAACTTGGTCATTTTGGTCCTGCCGTGTGACAGAAAGGAAAAGGCTCAAACAGCTAAAGTCCCAGGAAGAGAGACGAGCCCTGTGCCAGCCTACAGCTGAGATGGGAAGAAGCTGGGCCTATGGAGCCTTAAGAGGAAGAAGGAAGGAGAGACCAGGCAGAGGTCACCCACTGTCTTGCTTCAATATGTGGCAACAGACTTTGGTGAGGAAGTAATCTTGAGTTGGACTCTTTAGGGCCTTGTAACTGCAAGTTTCTACCCCAAATAAACACCCTTTATAAAAGCCAACAGGTTTCTGGTACTTTGCATCAGCACCCCCTTAGGCTGACTAATACAGAACCCAAACCTGTCCAGACATTATCTTTACACTTGTGTAAATGCTATTTATGCATATAGATAAAGGTTAGAAAGGACTGCAAAGGAGTCAAAATAGTTTTCATTAAGGTAGCTTCATGGTTAAATTTAAAAGGATTTCTTCAATCATGCTTTAAAAGTTGAATATTTAAAAAAAATTTTTTGGATGATATATGACATCTCTTTGGTACTAGGAGGCAATCTGAGGTATTATAAAATGAGGATTTGAGACCACGGGGACATGAAGAGCACAGCAGGTTGTGTGTTCCTTACTGAAAGAACAAATGTTTGCACAGCCTAGAAAACAATCCGAGGGAGCTATTGAAGGTCACAGGTAGTCTTAGGTGTATTTGGTAGTGACGTAGGCAAAGTTACTGTTGATTTGTGCCGCAGAGATCTAACTTAGAATGATTCCCTTCTTGCCTCTAGCATTCTGCTCTGTCAGTTGCAAGGACAGTGAGTAAAGGCATCTGCTCAGGAAGGAAACCGGTGCCTGTCTTGAGTGTGTTAAAAAAAGGAAACTAAAGTGTGCCTCCTTATGCATATGCAAGATAACATATCTTGACACTCCTATCACAGAATTCATGAGCCAAGGAGTTGATTTCCTCTGCATCATTGCTTCTCACACTTTAAAGTCCATAGGGATCACTGGGGATCTTGTGAAAATGCAGATTCGGATTCAGTAGGTCTAGGGCAGAACCTGAGCTTCTGCATCTTTAATAAGCTCCCAGGTGGTGCCAAACCTGCTGGTCTGTGGACCACGCTGTGAGGAGCATGGTTCTTCATAGCCTGAAAACTTGCTTTTTGACTTATATATGCTGCAAGTGTGTCCTCTAAGACCTTGCTGTATGTAAGACCTGTGCTCTGAAAACTACCAAACACTGCTGAGAGAA
The DNA here is from genome assembly GCA_029593785.1 of Cabassous unicinctus. Classification (NCBI taxonomy): domain Eukaryota; kingdom Metazoa; phylum Chordata; class Mammalia; order Cingulata; family Chlamyphoridae; genus Cabassous; species Cabassous unicinctus. The sequence goes on along the minus strand of JAQZBX010001780.1, from coordinate 35,577 downwards.
ATTAAAGAAGACCTGAATAAAGACAGACGTATGCCACACTCACGAATCAGAAGACTCAGTATATGAAAATGTTAGTTTTCCCAACATTGATCTATAAATTCACTATGTTCCCAGTCAAAATTCCAACCAATTCTAAACTTTTTTTCCCCATAGACATTGACAGAATGATTCTAAATTTTATGTGGAAACGCAAAGGACCTAGAATAGCCAAAGTGATTTTGAAAAAGAATGACGTTAGAAGACACACTACCTGATTTCAAGACTTACTGTAAAGCTGTAGTAATGAAGACAGTGTGTTATTGGCATACAGATAGATAATACAGATCCATGGGACAAAATAGAGTCCAGAATAGACCCACACATATATGGCCAATTGATCTTCAAAAGAATTAGCCTAAGTGAAAGAAGCCAGGCACAAAAGATTACCTGTACCGTGTTTCCATTTCTCTAAAATTCTAGAAAAGGTAAAACTATAATGACAGCAGATCATTAGTTGCCAGGGACTTGGGCTGAGAGGGGCACAAGGGAACTTTTTGGGATGATGGAACTGCTCTATGTTGGGATTATAGTGGTTGTTACAGGCCTATATATATTTGTCAAAACTCATACAATTAAAATGCATGCATTTTGTTGTATGCAAATAAAACCTCAATATGGCTATATATTAGTGTATTTCCAGTGCTACTCAAAGTTGTGTTGATTTGACACCATACTAAATTGGAAGGTTATCAGTTTGAATACCAGTGGAATGTGTTCCACCTTAAGTGTCTAAGAGCTTGCATTTTCAAGTCTGACTGTTTGGGTTCCAGTATCAGTTCCACCACTCAGATAGGCAAGTTCTTCACCTCTCTGTGCCTCAGTTTCCTCAAAGCCCCCGCCTCCACATACAACATCAGCACTTACTCCATTGAGCTATTGTGAAGATCAAAGGAGTTATTATATCTAAACCTTTGGAACATTTCCTTGTGCATAGTGAGCACTGTATGTAAGGGTTATTAATCTCCGATGATCAGGCTGTATTGTGATTTTACCACTTTCTCCTAAAATTTAGTTCTTTCCTTCACCCTTGCCTTGGTCCATGTGCATTCATGCAACTTCACAGAAATTTAGAGTAGGAAGAGATCCTGGATAGCATCAAAACCAACTATGAGTCCAGGCTGAGTGACGTGCCAGGGTCACGATAGCTTGTGGCAGAGCAGGGACAGAAGCCTGGCTGAGCTCCTGGTTCGGCTCTGCCTGTATCTAAGGTTGTGGTGTTTGCATTTGTAATGCTAACCAGAGGGGTTTATCTCGAACCTGCCATTCATCAAGTCCATTCTGTGTGTTTTTCTGCAGAGCAATTCAGAGCCCCATTGCAGAAGACCTGTCCTGTCACCACCATGAGCTCTGGTAAGTCGTTTAAGACACTGTCTTTCTTTTCTTGGCAAATCTATAAAACTGGGCAGTGTACCTAGATTTCCCAAATACTCTGAAGGCCTCCACAGCTTTTCTTATTTTTTGACACCTGGGTGAGAACCCAAGCTTTGTCATAAATCATCATCACCGCTGTCACTATTAATGATTTATTGAGTACTGTCTTTGTGTCAAGAACTATGCTATATGTTTTACACGCACCATGTCCTTTAATCTTTATAATAGCCCTTTGCCCCTCTATTTTTAAACAGCTTTATTGAGATATAATTGGCATACAATAAACTGCCCATATTTTAAGTATACAATTTGATAATTTTGACATGGATATACCTCAATGGCATTATTCTTAATCTGGGTGAGAGCAGCAGAAGTAAACAGATTGACTGTAATTGCCCCAGGGTGTGAGCTAATCTTTATCCAAGCTGGCGGAGCAGTCTGCTCACCCTTTTGCGATGCCTTTGGTAGAACAAGCCAAGACCTAAACAACTGACCAGTTTTGAATACTTTACGTTTAGGGCTGGGGTGGAAAGCAGGGGGTGGGTAAGACAGAAAAGGAACAGATCCCTGCTCATTGTGCAGCCAAGAGCTGTCAGGTTTTCAGCCCAGGAGTCGAGGCAGAGAAATTTCCATCTGGAGATGGAGTAGCCCACCGTGGCTACCGAACATGCCCTGGAGACTCCCAAGACCAGCAGGCCGAGTGGAGAAGGGTGGGGGAGGGAGGAGGTGGAGTGTCACCATGTGGACATTTCAAGGGTCTCCTAATTCTGCATTATTTCCAGAGTGTCACCAGAGACTTCTGTAGATTAAAACCAAAATGTTTTCATTTATTTATATAAGTGCTCTTCTCGCCGAGTCCTAAGCCACATGCTGCCCCCCACCACCACTGGCTTGTGGTCCTGGGCCTGTTGTTGACCCTTCTCTGCATTCCCCTCTGTAAAATGGATGTAACCAAAGCACCAGCTCATTTAAATTTTGTGAGGATTCACTGGGGTAATGCTTTTAGAGTACTTAGCTTGTGCCTGTGACACGGCAAGGGCTCCATCAGTCAGGTGTTATTATCAGCTCAGATTTCCTCCTTACAAAGAGAGGGACTTGGCTTGTTTTCCATTCCTTGAGTGCTTTTGTTGCCTGTAAAGAGGCTACAAACCTTTTCCTCTCCAAGTGGACTCAGGTCCTGCCAGTCACTCCTGCTTTGCAACTTAGGTTTTGTCATCATCTGTTTGGCTTTTTGTTCTTGTGGTCTTTTAAACAGGCCAGGGTTGGTTTTTTTTTGTTTTTTTTTAAACTTTGGCTCTGTAGCCTAAAGTTTCTGCCTCTTCCAATGTCAAGATTAGCCTAAGCTGGCATTAAAAAGGGCTGAGGAAGGATGAAGGGATGGGCCTGGAGGGAGAGTGAAGGGGTGGAAATGCCCAGGGGACTCTCCCCAGGATATCCCTCTCAGGTGTTGTGCTGGAAGGAACCATTACATGGGAAGTGTCCAGAAAATTCAGACCCTTTGACTGGATAATCCTGCCCTTGGGAGTTTCCATCTTAATTTGAAGGAAACAAAACCTCACAGATATGAAGATAGGGGAATGAGTAAGTGCATAAAGTACATTTATTTGATGGAGTATTATGCTGCTATTAAAAATGAAAGCAGCTAAAAAAAAAATGAAAGCAGCTGCATGGAAAAATACTTGTTTTAATCTTTGGAAAGAGCAGAATGAAAACGATGTACTTTTGATTCCAATTTTGGACTAGGCTGCCAGTCACTGAGGGAAATGCTTTACCTGCATAGTCTCATTTGATTCTCCTGACACACCTCATGAGGTGGGCACTATTTATCACCCCATTATATAGATGAGAAAACTGAGACCCTGAGAAATTAATAACTTGTCTGGAATCACCCCGCCTGTTTGTAGTGGAGCTAAGGCAAACCCAAGCTGTCGGACACTAAGACTCTGCTACAAAGGTTGAGTTTGAGGTGATGGAATTATTGTTTTTTGTTTTTTTAAGAAACTCTTTCAAAATTTCTCCAAGTATAGTTATGTTTAATTAAAAGGGCAGGGAGGACATGGATTGGGATTGGGAGAGCTCAGAGATTGATGCTTTTTCTACGTGGATTTTTGGACTTTTCACCAGCACCCTGCTTCTACTCATCCTAAAAATGTAGGTGTGAGGGAGGCTTTGGCTTCTCAGAGAGTACGCCTTTGGCTGTAGGTGTATCAGAACCGTGAGCAGGAGACACCCTGTGGGGCCAGTGCTGGGAGGTGCAGGCTGCTGGGTTGGAGAGCAGAGGTGCAGCTCACATCAGGGTGCAGGCACCAAGCATGGCCTGTCAGCACAGGTTACATCAAGAGACCAGTCTTTTGGGAGACTGATTGTTATGAGCCCATATCTCTCTTTATATTCATAATAGAGGGGAAATGCAATATGTTTACCTAAAAGTAGAAGGATTTTTAAAATCCTCCTGCAGAGTCCCATTTCTTTTCCATCTGTCTTGCACCCTGGGTTGGTTTGTTTGTTTTAATTGGTGGGGGGCGGGGGGCTGTGGTTAGATCAGGGTTTAGAAAGCACTTTTAGGCTGCCAGCTGAGGACTGGATTAGAAAAGGGACAGAAAGGAGGCAGGGAAAGCAGTCAGAAAACCATGTTATCCCTGGGACAATGGGATGATGAGGAGGGGTAGCATGTAGAGAGATTTCATGGGAAGAACAGCATGGTTTTATGACGAGTGGGATGTGGGGGTGGGAGTGGAGGAGTTTCAAAGGGCCTGAGGTTTCTATCCCAGTTGACTGAAATGTGACCTTCTGGATACACAGAGGCACATTTGAGGCGGCCTTTGAGTGGGTATATAGGCGTTGTCAGGCAGGAGATGCTGCTTGGAGGGAATTGAACAGATTCACAGATATTTTTAAATGTCAAAGGAAGCCAAAGCAAGGAGACAAGAAAATTTATGTCACCCACACACTTCCGATCCCCAAACAGCTCTTGCGGCCTGCCCAGGTTCATGCCACACAGCAATCTCAAAGCCCTCTCAATGCATCCTAGGGGATCTATCCCCAAGCCTGACAAAGCCTGTGGAGGATAAGTTAACAGGACGCGTGTGGGGTGGATGGAAACAAGGCCGGAGGGGGAAGGACCGCCTCCTTTTTCACTCCCCACTCTGTCCACAGCACCTCGTACCTCTTGGCAACTCAGCACATGTTGGGGGATGCATAATTACAAGCCACCCACTCTTTTTCTTTCTTTCAGAATGTGACGATGGCACCTCTAAAGCCGTGGTGAATGGGTTGGCCCCAGGTAGCAATGGGCAAGACAAAGGTAAGGCTCTTGAAGAGAAGTCTGGGCTCAGTACTGGAAAGTGTTTCCAGAAGCAGCAGAGTAGGTAGGATCCAGTCTGGTCCACCTGCCTGGTGAGAACAACCATTGCCCTAATCAGCCTGTGCACAGGAGACCGTTTCCCACACTGGCCTTCTGAGACCGTGAGCACATTCTTGCATCTCTTGAATCTGAGAGATGATAGTATTAAAAGCTGTGTCTAGCACACAGGGCTGCTGTGAATACCAGATCATGTACACAGGGTGAGGTGTACTTCATGCCTGGTGCACTCGGCGTTTAACGCCCTGAAATCTGCCTTGCCTGGCGTTTCACCCTCACCTGCAGTATGATAGTGACACGGTCAAAGTCCTGACCCTGAGGCAAGAGCTTGAATCGTTAAAATAAATTATTTCAGTGGCATTAGTTTCATGAATACCCTGTCATATTTTCAGTTTTTAAAAATTTCAGGATGAAAGATTTAATTGTGAGATGGATTATGGATTAGATGACCAGTAAAGGCCCCATTTGTCCTGGAGTCTCTCGTCTTGGCCTTCTCAGTGTGGCTGGCCAAATAGCCAGGCAGCAGGGCTGACTGATGCCATTTGTGCAGTGTGTTGTGATGGAGCACTTGAGTTGGAGTTAATGAGATCAGGTTCAAGTTCCAGTTCTGTGGCTCACAGACAGAGGCCTCTTGGGAGGTCCTTTATCTTTGTGGGTGTGAGTTTCCTCATCTGTAAAATGAGAAAATTTGATGATCTGCATTATTTATTCCTGCTCTCAAATTTTGCATTCCAGTGATTCTAGGAACACTCATCCAAGTAAATTTTATGGTATCAGAAAGGAAGGGCAAACATCCTGGCATTGGGCATTCAAATCAAAATGCAACATTTCTCAAAGGAGACCTTCAATGAGTTTGACCTGTTTGGCCTTTGCTTGCAATTTCCATTTGGTTCAGCCAAGTGTTCCTTTTGAGACAAGGTGAATTATAGACTCAGAAGGAACCAGATGGAGAGGAAAGGCAGAGAGAGGAGGTGGATCTGGGGAGCGTGGGGGTGGGTTCCTGGTTCCTTGGTAGCGGGGTCCTTGCCTCCTGGTTCCCCCCCCTCACTGCCCTTCTTCACTCTTGGCATGGGGCTGTGTCTGCTGTGTTCTTGGGGTCTCTTGGCTAAGTTGCACTTAGGGAACATGGAAGGGCAGTGCCTGTGAGGTGGCTACCGGGGAGTGTTGAGCATGGAGAGGAGTGGGGCTCTGATGCTTTTAAAACCTTTGGGGCTATCAAGCCCACCTCTGTGAATTGTTCATTTATACAAGGGACTTCAGGGACAAGGAATAAGGGAGGGGAGAGTGGCAGGTGGACGTGGATTCCACTCTCTCCTTGGTTAGACACACCTTTGGCTGGAAGCAAGGAGGCAGGTGTATTCTGAGGGTCATTGGGGTGGCCTGGCAAGGTCACTGAACCAGGAGCTGGGAAAGCTGAGCTAGAGTCTCAGCCTCTCCACCTGAGAACAGAGTGATCCTGAGCAGTTCTGAGCCTTTTGTCTCTTCATCTGAAAATGGTAACAAAAGTCCTCGCAGCCAGCCAGTCTCCCAGATGGTCATAGGGAGCAGCCAGTAGACTTGAAACGAAAGCATTTTTCTCTCTTAATATGTGTAGTATTGTTATTGTCAGCTTAGTTCCTGACTGCCCTATGCCACATGAAATGGCAGTGTGGTGGACTGGAGGGTGCTCGTTCCAGCACTGGGGTGCCTCCCTCCCATCTCCACTGGCCCTTTGACAGGCTCACCAGCATGACTGCTGATTGGCTTCCCAGACAGCCCTACCCCTGAGTTGTGTCATGGCTCTGTGGCCGTAAGACCTCTGAGTATCACTCATTGGAGCGACACTGGCACTGCAGCATGTGAGCCTCCATCCCTCTCTATTTGCTGCCATAGGAGAGAGGGGACGAGGGAGGCCCCACGATAGACTTGTCCTGAGAAAGAGGGTTTGAGGGTACACCCACCATTGCGATTCCAGAATCTGGGGAGGAAGGGAGCCCAAAAAAGCCTGCAGATAGATAGCCATGATCTTCCAGGACTCAAGGACACCAGCCTTCACTGCATCCCAGGCAGTTTTCCCTCTCTCCTGAAAGTTTACCTGGGTTGGATCCTGCGCCACTTGGGTCTGCCCAGAGACTCGAGCATGCACTTGGATGCTTGGCCACCTCTCAACCTGGAAAGCATGGATTTAAGCAAGACTGTGTGTTACCCAACAGATAGGGGTTCTGATTTGCTTGGGATGAGAGTGATGTGATTGTCAGAGCAGGCACAGCAGTGATGTCTGAAGGGCCCAGGCAACTCATGGAATTGTTCCTTTCCTTCCTCCTCTCATCAGGGGCCTGTGGACCATACCTCTCCTGCTCAGAGTCCTCCTTCCCTCCCAGGGCAGGTGCCCAGCATTCTCCCAAGGGGCCTCTTGGACACTGATTGCTCTCCTTTGCCTCTTTTTGCCAGGCCATCTGTGTCTCTGTCAGTCTCTTTGTCCAGAGCCTTGGCAAGCTCCTGATATGGCAGGAGGCAGAGATAGACACTGACCAAATGCTTTTGGGTGACAGCTGGAGGGAGGGTTCTGCTGTATTGGCCCATAACTCTAAAGAGAGAAAGCAGGTTATTTTAAATTACTGCATCTACTGCTCTTGGTATTATTCTTTTTGTGTGGGTGACTTCCTCCTATTGTCCCTGCCCAGTTCCTCAACCGCCTGAGTGTTTCCCAAATGTTCTTTCTGTATGTGCCATTTACCCTTTTGTGTTTTCAGCAACTGCCGACCCTTTACGTGTGCGCTCTATTTCTGCTGTTAAAATAATTCCTGTGAAGACAGTGAAAAACTCTTCAGGCCTAGTACTCCCTACAGGTATCTCTCCTCGGGTTGGCTTTTTCGGTTTTTTTTGTTAGCAGATCATGCATGGTCTACTTTCCTTCCTTCTTTTGTTCTAACAAATATTTTGAGACTTAATCCTTGCGTGTGTAGGAGACATTCCCTCGCACTTCCTCGGTCCATTGGCTTCCTTTCTTCCTCTGCGGTGGTATGTGAATGTGTGTGTGTGTGTTGCTGTGAGCTAGCAAGTGTTGAGAAGAAGCGAGGACGGATACCTTGCCTCTCCCCTCTTTAGAGAAGGGTCAGTGTAGAGGTTAAACCTAGGGTGGATGTGAGGTGCGTGGACTTAGGGATTTCCAACTCCTAATACTTTTTTGAAAACTCTGGTATCCACCAGAATCAATTTGGCCTTGCAGGGAACCTCTGATTAGGCTGAATTTGAAGCAGCTGCCTTAGATGCTAAACCTTGGACTGGCCTCTCTATAATGCTCCCTGGGCCATTTCCCAGAGCACTCCACCCACCCCACCCCACCCTAACCCTAACCCCACCCCCTTCAGCTGCAGTCACTTCCTGCCTCTCCTCTCCAAGGGCAGTGGGTGGTGCAGTTCATATGTCACCTCTGTCTCATGGCTTCCTTCTGTTTAAAATGGGACAAGTGAGGCATAGGTGATGCTCCATCCTGGTGGTGCTTTTGGGGGGTCAGTAAAACTGGTGGTGAATCTGGGAATCTATCTATGTACTGGATCTGCTACTTTGCCCCTTATCCTTTTGGAATGACCATGAGCCCATTTTCCCAATAGTTTTGTGACATCAGTCACTCTTCCTCTTGATTGGGTTGGGCAAGTCAGATGCTCTCAAGGCCCTTGCCAGCTTTGCCATACATTGTGTTTTTGTGCTTCGCTTTCATTGGAAGAGGTGCTGATTTTCTTTGGAAATTACAGAAGAAACTTGACTTTTTAAAATCACAAATGTCAATTTCTTTCTTCAGTTCTCTTTGAATTAAAGGCTCTTGAGAGAAGAAACTTAGGTACACAATTCTTATGAACTCAAGCTTTCAAACTTTGTCCATAAGAACCGTCAGCTTGTCAAAGCAACAGTCCCCTCTCCCACATATCAGGAA